>JAYECN010464391.1:0-69100 GCA_035222435.1 Microcambeva ribeirae | reverse complement strand
AAAGGTTGTGGATGCCGAACCTCTCTGCTCTCTCGTGTTTTTTTTTAATGCTCCAGTCTGGATGGCTGTGAACGAGGGCTGGGGACACCTTTCTGGCTTTACTGCATTTCTGAGGAGCCAAGTGACCCGAACAGGTTACCACGGACATTTCGTGGCTGCCACGGGCATCCCCATGCTACTTGCTTTGAAGCTCTGGCCCGGGAGCATCCAGCTTTCTTTCTAGGAGCTGGTAAGATCTGCAGGGCGGTTGATATCCTTTGCCGTGGGCACTACAGAAGCAAGAGCTGCATTTGTTCCCCACAAGGATGCCCATCTTATTTAAAACTTGTCTCTCAATATTTGTGCAGATAGAAAGCCCTGAGAAAGAGAACTGGGACAAGGCCTGACCTCTTAATGCAGCATAAATCTAGGAAACTTAAATAGGGTGGATGTTTTCAGAAAGACTGTAATTTTAAGTGAAGAGAATACTTCCTTGTTGTAAAGAAAAAGAAAGTTTCTAGTGAATGAGGAGTAAAGAGATGATCTGCAGCAAATATTTTAACAACTGTCTGTCATTCACAAACCAGTACATTTTTTCCCCAGACAATAGTAAAGCTGAAAATAAAGATGGGCCAGGAGGGTGCAACTGCAGCAAGACGTCATTCCAGGCACTGTTTGCAGCCTCACGTGAAGCATTTGCTTTCAAGTTGCGGGTGCACAGCTGCAACAGAGCTGTCCTTCCCAAATGCCAGCTCTAACTGGCAGGGCTGCTTTTAACTTGGAATAATGCTTGCTCTTCCGATGAGAGCGGGCTAACAAAGTGCTTGTAAGGCTTGGGATGTTTTAAATAGTCGTTACATACTAGAAATGGCTTTTAGATGACTAGCTACTATGTAAACTGCAAGCCATAGGTCATGCATACAGATCCTTAGAATGTTAATGTCAGAGATTACTTTGGTAAGGAATTTTAATTACGCTTTATAATGACTCGCAGTTAAAATGAATATTCAGAGGGCTCCATAGATCTGCCATCTGTGCCTAACCAAAAGAGAGGTTACAACACATAAATGCGCAAGCACAAACAACTATATTCATACATACACACAGTAGGGCTTCCTGCAGTTACTGTCCTGTACCCACTCAGAGGGCTGCCAGGAAAGAATACTTCTCACTGACTGTCTATCACTGTCTTAATATTCCTTTGCCATATAGTCTAATTCTTTTGGCAAAACAGACAATAATCTTCTCATCCTTTCAGAAATGTAGAAAAATAATGACAGATAATCTGGCACAATCCACATCTATTTCGTAATCTATGGCTTTGTCCCTTCCCAGAGTATTTTAGCAATCATTGGCCTCTTAGGAATCTGCAAGGTTTGCAGGCTATGCAACTGTTGAAACTCCCTCTGTTAGGGAAGATACTGGCTTTGGAGCCTCCCCACATTTGCCTTCTCACTGCACACAAATGCCATGCATTTTCCTTTGCTGCTCCTTCATTCTAGGCAGGCTGCTGCATGTTAAACCAAGCAGGTCATTTTGGTGGCCCATGGCATGTTACTAAGATAATCAAGGTTACTAATCTACAGGTGTGCATCTTTTGCTTCCTAGAGCATTCTTCTCTCCTTCTTCAACTCCTCCTCCCTCTACGCAGTCCCTGACAGAGCCGCTGGCCGGCAGACAGCATGCACTGTGGCGAGCCCGGGGCTAGGTGCAGGTGGGTGCGAGCTGTCCCGCCACGGGGACCGTGCTGCCGCCTTCCTTCCTGGAGCCGACTGCCACCATTAACTGATCGGATGGGCTTCTTTGCAAAATGACCTGCCGTTCAAAAACGCCATGCACAAACGTAACGGCCGCAGCCTAGGTGAGGGACCTCGGGCGCGCTCCTGCAAGAGCAGCGCAGTTTGGTTTGTGCCGCTGAAGCCTGGGACAGGGCATGGCAAGCACAACATCAAAAATCACAAGCTGCGTTTTTAGGCATGATTAGAGCACTGTACAACAGAAACCGCATGGGGCTTTCGTTTTAGATACTTGTTTAATGTATATAAAAACTTTTTTTTAGTTTTATTTTTTTTTTTTTTTTTTTTTTTTGCTAGTGTTTTCTCTAGCTATAAAAAGACAGGGAAGAAAAGTACATTTAAAAGATCCACTTGGAACTATCACAGTTGTGCTGGGTCTCATTTTGTACTACACTGATTGGCTTAGAACTTGGCTAGGTTAACTCACGTTCAGGTCTTGGAATCTACACTAATATTGAAAAAGACATTGACAATACATTGACCAACGAAAAAAACCTGCAGACTTAAGAGTCAGCAGTTGCCTGTGTTTATACTCACTTTGTGCTAACAGAATAGAGCACCAGACAGTACTGCCTGCAGGGAATTTAAAAGCATGCAGTTTTCCAAAGCTTAAAGCAATAATAGTTCCTCTTTTCTTTTGA
Source organism: Microcambeva ribeirae (assembly GCA_035222435.1). Classification (NCBI taxonomy): domain Eukaryota; kingdom Metazoa; phylum Chordata; class Actinopteri; order Siluriformes; family Trichomycteridae; genus Microcambeva; species Microcambeva ribeirae. The sequence continues at coordinate 66,684 of JAYECN010464391.1, read as the reverse complement.
CTTGTACTCCTGTAACTACAGTTCTTACAGCATCAAACCTGTATGAAATAACTTGCCTTCCTCTTTCATAACACTGATTCTGTGAAACCAGTTGCTTTCAGGAAGGTATTTTTGTTTTGTTTGGCAGTTGCTCTGGGGAGCATCAGGTTGGTTCTTTGCTTCCTATGCCAAACTTCGCCAAAATTTAGAGGCAATTTGATGCTGGAACTGATTTCCTTTCTTAAATTAGTGCTCCTGCTTCAGTACTGATGACAGTGGAACACATATGGAGTAAGTTCCTTCTAAACTGCTGCATATAAATACATGTATTTTCCTTTTATCTGCATGGAGAATTAAGAAAAAAAAGTCAGAGCACACACTAAGAAAGCATGACAGAACATTTGCTGGGCTCTTGCTCGCATGCAGTACTTGTTCAAGAGCTTCCTTTCACACACTTCACAGTATCTTGATATTGTTGTTGCAAGTGGGGAAAACAAACAAACAAACAAACACAACGAAACAAACAGTGCTTGGCAGCACTGTCACAAGTTAAGATGCAGATGGATTAGTAGGACAATATTATTCATAGTATCATCTTTTGAATACAGGAGATTGGTCTTGGGCCACAATTTAAATAGCAAATACATGTCAGTTATGCATCTTGACCATCAATTTAATATGCAAAGGTATAGAGTTAAAAAGTAATAAATTTCTAATTTTGATTTTCTGATTTTTCTCTAAGCTTTGTGATTGTTTCAGCATGGATGCTTCTGTTTTTATCCAGTTAATTACTGGAAAATGTTGAGAAATTAGCAATAAAGTTGTGTGAAATGCTTAACTTCTTGCCACTTCTCATTTCATTTCTTTGCTTCAAAGGCAGTTAGACAAAAACACTTGCCACACTCTTGCCAGAGAGATGTCTCTCAGCGGGATTGTGGGGGGCCTACAGTTAGCCATTGAATGACACTAAGGGAAAGACATTAAACAGGACAACTGCTGTGGTGTGTTTGTTTGTTTGTTTTCAGGCTTTGGTTTGCTCATTTTAACACCAAAAATGTTCATCATTAATTACCAATTTAAAAGGAAAGTCCGTATAGAGATCACAGATTTTGCAGGAAAATACTATTGTGTTGCTAAAGCTCTTTGTCCTCTCTTTCTTAAGTTTAAAAAATGAACAAAGAAACTAACAAAACCAACAAAAAATAACAACAACAAAACACCTCTCCTTCCCCCATCCAAGAAGCGTCCTCACTCTACTGTGTCTAAGCAGGCCATATAGTTCAGCTGGTTTCTAGTTCAGAATTATTAACCACTACAATGTCATTACCCTAGAAAATGGTATACAAATAAACTGTAGATGCAATCTGCATGTTTCAGTGATGAAACTACTGGCGCACCAAGCAACAGGACTACCTTAAAAAGCAGAACTAACCAGTCAAATTAGAAAAATACTAACTGCATTCCTTCCATAAGGACGAAGAAGAGCCTTACTGGAAAAACACAAAGAGGCTTCATGTAACCCACGCTGCCTCTAGCCAGAGCTGGTAACAGGCGCCTCTTGCCCGGCAAGTCTGGGGATTTCCCGCGTTAGAGCTGGTATCGCAAGCGGTGACTGAACCGGGGATTATACAGCTCTATATGGAACCTGCTCGTGGTTTTGATCTCATAGCCACCTTTGGCATGACTGTCACAATTTGGCTGATGCACTGGGAGAAATATTGTCTTCTATTTATCTCAAACTTAGGACCTCATGTATTGATAAGCATCCCCATTTCCTGCACTGCATGAAAAAGGGGCCTCTATACATCTTCCCTGTATCATTCAGCACTTTCTGAACATGCATGATACATTCCCAGTCTCTCGCCATTGCGTCTCTCGCCATCCCAGTCTCTCCTCATGCAGAAGTTACTCCATATTCTAATCAAAATCTGTTAAAAAGCCCATTGATAAAAAAAATAAGTACTTTTCAGGATGCAAATCCCCTCGTTATATTGCTAGGATACACATACATGCTTAATTATTGCTTACTTTGTAAACAGAACCAGTATGTTCTAGTAATACTATCTATCTAGGTGCAAATACATACCATAAGAATCTTCCCTTGTTTTGTATGTTTACTGTGAACGAATTAGTGAGATTTTCAAAGCATCCATAGTTGCACTTATTGAGGACTGTGAGAACCAGTGACTTTAAGGACAGATTTATTCACAGATTTTAAAGTTAGAAAAGTCCCCCATGATTACCTGTGTAGCTGTTTATGTAATAAGACTATATAACTTCCCTGAATTTATGCCTACTTGAACATGGCAGCATATGTTTTAGAAAAGGACCCCATCTTAATTCAAAAGTTATTATTATAGAGTATCCATCAGAGGCCTGCTGTACTATTTCCCTTTATATCACTCATAAACATCTGTATCTTATTTCTGTTCTGAATCTGACACTGCCCAGGCCACGAGGCAATTCCATACCCATTCATAAACTCTCGCTCACACAGACACCCAAAGCACATAGGAAGGAACAGAACACAATAAAAGAAAAAAATGCAAGGCTTTAAGGTGAGATGTACAATAAATCTCTTTTTGATATTAAAAGAAAATAGCTAAGCACAGGTGAATACAGTATATTTCAAACCAGCTGTTATTTATTACAAATTCACAACTTACTGTAGAACTATGGTGTGAATGCCCTTGATTCATTATTTGCATGGCTGGAACGGGGGCTTTATTGCTCCTTAGAAAGCTGCAGGCTTGCTCTTCAGTACGAAATCACCTCTTTAGCCACAGAAGAGCTGCAGCTGGGATAGCAGCAGTGCACCCAGGAGCCTTTTCTACAGTGTCATTGAAGCCTTATGCTTCAGACCTGAACTGGAGGGAGTCCCTTCAAGATCCAGTCTGCCCCAAACCTACAAGTGTCTTTTCATAATGACTTTGTGGCATACTTGTTTTACCTGGCTACCAATTGCAGCATTTGAACTACTGAACAGATTGCAGGTTTTAAACACTTTTTTTAGCCTCTTTTCCCAGGAAGGTGAAACACTGCTACCTAGCCTTCTTACACATACATAAATATGTGCCCTATATATACACTGACCACATAGGGCAAAGATATGTCATGTGTAGCATGTCCCCCATTGGAAAGGGGCCCTTCTTAAAAAGCCTGTGCATCTTGCAAATTACTGAAGGTATTCAGAGGACCTTTTGTATATTTTGTGTCATAGAGCAGAAAATGTATGTTGCTTAGGAACCAAAAGATGATGATGAAGAAGAATACTCATATTGCACTATAAAATTTGACCAGAATGAAATTCTGCATAACATTGAATCACACAGATAGGCAGAAAATCTGTAAGCAGCAGTGTGCTCTGAATATTAGGACAATCAAAAATTGCTGATTAAGTTCAATGAGTAATTAAAAAGCATAAAATGTGACCTCTTGGCTTCTAGAGAGGGCAATAAGAGCCAGCAGTATAACAGCATGTCATGCAAATCAGAGCCTTAAGGCACTATTACTGCCTAAATAATCACAATGAGCTCGACTTTTTCAGGTAGTGGGAATTTGGGAATTTTGGGGAATTCAGGAGTATTCTAAAAGTTAGCAATAACCTTGTGTATTAAACAAGATCTCAGCTAGGCCTGGATGATTGTCAGAAATATGAAAACATACCATCCCCTATTTCCCTACACTGAAAGTGCAATAAACTGAGAATTTCCTCAGAAGCCTGCCCAGTGTTCTGCAGGGGAATTTTACCCCTGCCCCTGCTTGGATTAATTAACTACAGCCCTACACTACTCCCCTGCATTGTCCCAGGCTCACGGATGAAGGCCCACCAGCCTCCTCCAAACAGTTCCCTCTCCCTCCCCAATGGCTGCCAAGCCTGTTTAATGGCTCACATCAGGCTGTCTTTGCAATTACACCCAGGCACTTTGAAACATCTTTGCAGTAACCAAGCACTGTAGGGAAAGGAGGAACTTAAAACCTGCTGCAAGAAGGTCACCAAAAGAAAGATTTCCCTTACTATAAAAACAAATTTGAGATTTGTCAGTATGTTCCGTTATCTTGCCCTCTGCCCTGAGCACTGATCATTTTTATCAGTTCTCCTGAATTGCTCATTCCTTCGCTCGCTCTGCAAGCAGGCAGCATTGCATAGGACCCGCTGGTACACTGGCCAATTCCTGCACGAGGACTTTAGACAGACACAGGCCTGCAATAAACTCAAGTCGCTCTCCCAGGTGGGTTAGCATTTCCTCCACCACAGATAGCAGGTAATTGAAATGAAAACCTCACGTCTCCTTGCCTTCCCCTTTGGGATGAATTACCCATGCAGATACTTCATTGCCAGCTCTGTACTACTGACAGCATCATTAAGCTAGGTCCCACCAGGGACAAATCTTTTTCTACAGTGAACAGTAATACTTTTATGCTACCTAATGAGTTTTGTGGTGTTGCATGTTACACAGGGAGCCAAATGCTTATGCTGTGCAGAAAAAGCAATCGGGAGAGCATTCAAGGCACACACTGCTAGACCTCTGTACGCGTTTCAATAGAGCAACCGTTTCTTCTTCTTTTAGAAGTGTTCACAAGGTAGAACGGACATCTTGTATTTCTTTGCTGTTTCCTTAGATTTCCTAGTAAATATTTGGGTTTGTGTCACAGATTGCAGATGATTTCGGGCTTTGTGCAACCATCCTTGTGTGAGCAGATGGAGGCATAAGGACAACTTAAGGTAGTCTCCCAAATACAGTTCCAGGAAAAATTGTTTACTTTGCAGTGAGCAACTACACACACCCTGCTGCACAGCACCTATAGATGGTAAAAGACTGAAGCAAAATCCATTGAAATCCATGGAAAAGGTCCTCTCTTGAGTAAACCCCTGGAATGATTTACAAGCCACTGAACAAGAATGGTGAAAATTATTATTGTCACGACAGTGCTGTTCAAGCAAGTATCATGGCATACAGTGAATTTTACTTTTTTATTTGTTTTGACAGCTCCCTAGTAACAGGCCTTATAAACGCTATGAAACAAAAACTATCCCCATACGCAACAGAGGAAAAGAAAAATAACAGAGGAACTGTCATGCCCTCAATTGAGCCTCAGCAGTTTGAGTACGAGCTTACAAAAGTCACGAACCTTATCTGATCTGTGAGTTACATTTTTTTCTCTGGGAATAGATTTTAGCTATATTTATTTGCTATCATCTATTTCCAACCCTTAAAAAAAATCCTGTTGAAGGTAGGTCAATGTTTGTGTATATGTATATGCACACCCACTCACCCACATATACATATATTCACACACTACACATGCACGCATACACACACATATATGAATAAAGAATAGCTGTTTCCATGGATTTTTCATTCTCTTTGTTCCAAAGAGACTTTTATCCATGCTATAACACCAATAACTCATGCTACCTTTAAAATCTGAGGATTTTGGACACCAGTCCCTGTGCAGGCTAAGCGTCCACTACAGATTCTTCATAAATTAAATACAAAATTTGTATTTTGTCCAATCGAACTGTATGAAATACTTGAATCACAAAGGAATATGCCTAAACCTTTTTTTTTTTTTTTTTTTCTCTGACATGTAGAAATGTATACTTATACATACATTAAGGCTGTATTCATCTTGTTTTTGGGATAAGAGATTTTAAGTTACAAGCTCCATCTTTTTATCAGTATAAGAAATTCCTTTTAATATCATCTCCAAGGGAAACAATAATAAAATGTATTAATTGACTTTTATAATACTGGAAAAACCACATGCTTTCAAATCATGGATTAGATACCTAGTTTTCATGTCTTTTAAAAGTATATTTTTGTTTAGTACACTTTGGATATTATCTACCCTCTGAATTTTGAGTTTTAATACATTATATTTTTAACTTTTTCTTCTCTAAGAAAAAAGGCTAGAAAAACACTATTTTTACCATGCACAACCTCAGTTGATGTTCCTCTCTTCACTTGCCAACAGGTCTGAGTCTATAAATAAACTGTCAGATTGTGAGAATATTATAAAATCTGGCAGAATATTATAAAATCTGGCATATTATAAAATATGGCATTTAGCCATATTACACCTTCTGTTTACATTTCTCTCTGTGGAGTTTCATTAATACAAATACTTATTCGAAGCAAAACCCAGAGGTGATAGCCAGTATTAATGATAAAAACAGACATCTGTTAAAGATAGGAGAAAAATATTAGATTTAGAGCAAATCTAATATTTTGATTTTATGAGCAGAAAGCACAGATGAGAATTTGTTCTTAAAAATATTCTTTCCATGCTTCAACTCACCCGTATAAATCATGGTCTGCATATTAACAAATCGCACTAGTCGCTTCCTGAAAAGCAGAGGCCTGTGTTTGCTCAGCACAGACCACCACAGACAAAGGACTCACTGGGCAGCTATCGACACGGGATTTTAAAATGCAGTTGCCCGCCTGTTACGCCAGAAGCCTGGAGCCCCAAACCCAGGAGGATCTTTTGCGTTAGGACATTCCTTGCAACCGGCTCCATTGCCCATTGCTCTCTTGTCAAGTTTTATCCATTCTGATGAAGACATTCACTCCAATTTCTTGTTTTATAGTAAACCAGGCTAATCTCTGGGTTAAAGCAGACTTTTCAGATTGTTAACAATAAATATCAAATCTTCTATTCTTAGATGGCCCATTTCACATATATCAAACAAATATGCTTTACAGACCGACATTCCATAGATTAGGTAACTTCTACGCGTGCTCATTGGCATAAAACAGGAGACTTAGTCTCCTTCCAGATTTTACGACTGATATTGCGGACATATTAACTCTCACCTGGAAGGTACTGTACTGATCAGACTTTGATCCGGAGCTTTGACCCAAGTTTGCTGCTTGCATGTACAGTATAACACCCAGAAAAAAAAAGTTCCCTGAGGTACAATTTTCAAAGATCTTAGTGTGCGAGGTTGGATCTTGTAGCAACAAGCAATCTATGTTTGGTGGAGACTTTTATATCACATAGCATTAAGGTGTTGAAAGTTTGTTGGTATAACTCCTATGATCTCCAAATTACAAGCCTTTCTCTTCACCTGTTTTGTTGCCAACCAGTTTTCACAGACTGCGGAGCAGCAACATTCCTATCACAAGCACCGAGCTGTCTGCTTAGGAATACATAAAAAAATTCCATCTGAACTAGCTGCAGCTGGGAATGTTAAAATGGATTAGCTGAATTCCCTGTGAGGTCACTTGCCGTCAAAGTCGAAATAATCTTACTTTGATTTGGATTGGTCCAAAGCTTTTTAGATGTATAGCAACACCTAAAAACTGACAAGTTACCCTAATGTAACTTAGTTGTAACTTTTTGCAGAATACCAACGTGCTGTCTGATTTTTCTCTCATGTTTTTCTCTCACATTTTTGTCAGTTTATGTCACGTGAACAGATTTTCCTGATGTGGTGAACTGGCCAAGTTTAGCAAGAGAACAAGTATATTTTTAAATTAGAATTGATGGGATTCCATATATCTTCTGCAAGAAATTCTCCTTGAGTCACTTCTATGCCTTGTGAAGTGCTACTAGTCACCAGTTAAGCTCCTGGAGCTCTGTAATTTGCCCAACACAATCAACTGCAACTTTAAAAGGGCTATGATAGGGCAAGCTGTGTATTGTGGATATAGAGCAACGGCTGTGACAAAGGTTTTGTCAGGCAATAACATTTTGGACAATTTTGTAATCTGAGATTTAAGCTTTTTCACACATCTGAGTAACAGCCAATTAGACGTGAAGAAATGTCAGTCTTCCAGCTCCGCATAAAATGGATACTAGGGCTTAAAAAACAAACAAAAAAGCACACCTCGACTACAGGTAAACCCGTCACTGCCTCTGGAACAGTACTATGTGGAAGAAGGGATTTCCCAATGGGATTTCACTGAGAAGGACCTCACTGCACTGACTTTCCTAGCTGTCAAGTTATGATCCAGCACTCTGGTGGGCTTGCAATCTCTCAGCAAGATTATTTTGTATTTTAGAGCATCTAATGAGATCATTATCACAGATTTAAGCAAGCCAAATCTGTTTTATACTTATAACCTTTCCCCACATTTTGCATTTAAAGTTTTATTAGTTAATGATCTTTTTTTTTTGCCAGCTGTTCACCTACAAATAGCGCAAACAACGAAATCAGTTCCAATTTGCGGATGGTTTTCTAGATATACGAAGCCAAGGGCAGCTGCAAGGGACAGAAGCCTTCAAAAGAACTTAGCTACACCTAAAGTAAAATTGGCACCAGTATTTTTTCTGTTAGTATGGTAAGCCTTTGGATATTACCTGCATGACACATTGTGCTCAAGCAATATGTCTTCTCTTCCGTTATTGCGCTGATTGGAGAGATTTGCTTAAGGACATATTTCCTTTGTTAGAGAAATTCTTCGGGAAGTAAGGGTAATTGGGCACGGATTTAAATTGCTCTACTATCATGTCTTGAACTGATTTTCGTATGTGTATGAATATTGCTGTTTCCATGGTAATTGTGCATCAGTTTATGGATAGGAAAACTCAATTCACATCGGCAAAACATTAGAGCAAACATATACACTTGCAAATATATGCTTGCTGAATGATGTTGGAATCAGTTCAGGTGGACTTATTTTCCAACAGCAAATTTCCTATGCACATAAAATTCAACAAACACTATGAGCACTATACACCACAGTTGACAGCATGAACTACACCCTGCAAAGCTGCTTACGCCCGGATAGAAGTCAGCCAAAAAGTAAAATGGGGAAAAGACCCACCCACATTCCTGCTTTTAAGCATTAATATTCCTGTTTGCAAAGATGGGAAAATAAAACAAGCAGGCATATAAATAACTGCTGCTTAAGAACAAATAAGCAATTTGAAATGAAAAATTAAGCAATCTATTTAGGCAAGGTCTGTGAGAATTCTGCTGGCAATGTAGTCAACTGCCATGAAATTTTTGAGCACCTCCCTAGAGTGACAAAAACTTTAGGAGAAGCACACTGGCATATAAAAGATATGGTTTTCTGATACATTTTTCACTGCACTGTGGGATACCAAAAGGTGGGGATTCGCTAGAGAGTGTTACTCTAGCTTAGTAGAAGTTTTAAGTAAGGATCTAGATTTTTTCATACACTAGAAATGGAAGAAAAGCTCCTTGAGAAGCTCTGGAAACAGGTAAGCCTCTTACTGACTCCCTACTGCACTTGAACATTCTGATTTCTGTTTTTGCATTTCTCAAGCCACGGCAGCATTTTAGGTACATATTGTGCACTCTGTGGCTTGTGAGTGAGACACAGCACAGATCCTGAGGTTGGTATGACAAACCAATTATTTGGAAATTACTGCCATGAGTATGTGAGCAGAATTAGCTCCACTGTCTCAGCATATCTGAGCTTTAGATTGGCAAATATAGTTTGGCTATGTCTAATTCCGTGATATTTAACTGAAGAAAAACAACATTATAGACACCCTTAATACAGACTGTAAAAAGGGAACCATAAGGGTATAGAAGGCATTTAGTACAGTTTACCTGGAAAATAATCCCTAAACACAATCTCTTCAGCATACCATGTTACTGCCATCTACAAGGAGGGAAGCAGGAACAGAGAAACACTGATGCGATCAGAAAATACATCTGTGATTTGTAGAAAAATAGCAAGTTCATGTAATTCAGTACATACGTAACTCCACAATAAGTTTGCCAGCATAGTAAAGATTTTCACAAGGCACGAGGGCTGCCTCGGGGCACGTGGAACCACCTTGTCCCCACGGGCTCCAGCAGGGCCTGTCAGCGCAATGAAATGAAACCTACGTTGTGCACGAGTTTCTTTCCTTCACACCAGCTGGGACCCTGATGCTGCCAACGCTTGCCTGCCTGCTCCAGACCTCCACCCTGACCCCGCGTGAGTCCAGCGGAACAGGCACGCCGTCGCGGCCAGGCGCGGAGCTCCCGCCTTGGCGGCCGACCCCTAACTGCCGACGCGCTACGAACGCGGTGGGTCCTTTCACATTTTACAATACAGAAAATACATGGTAAAACAAATTGCAGAATTTACTGCCATTTGTGTCACTGAAATTAATAGTGCCCAAAACTTCCCACTGAGCAGTAAAGATCCCTTAGAAAAAAAACGCTGAACAGAAAGGAAAACATGTAAGAGAAGAAAAGAGCCAACCAGCACTGCCTAATTAAAACAGATCCTAACAGAGGTAAAACAGAAGTAAAGCTTCCCTCTGCTGTGTTATTGAAGTAAAACTGTATAACCCAAGTAGTAGTAGCACTGAACAGTCTTTGGCCTTATTTCTCTTTTCTGGCAGATCCACATCATTTCAGCATGATCTCTCCCTGCTTCCCCAAACATAAGCATGGCTCTAGGACTGTATTTGGCAAAGGTGAGAAGGAAAGGAATGTAAAAAAAAAAAGAAAAGTGCAAAGGGAGTACTTTCTTTATATAGCAGTCATGTTTTTCCCCCTTTCTTTTCTCCTTTTACAGTTTCGCCAGCCCATGCTACTGAGAAGAAGAAACGTGGCTGAAAAACTGAGCTAGGATTTAAGGATGTGCTTCTGAGTTCTGACACAGACTTCCGTACGCCAGCGAGCTACTCGATGTTCCAACGGTACAAACTAGTAAGTGTCACCATTATTCACTGTGAATCGTGGAGGCTGCGAAAAAGGCATGTGGAAGCAATCCTAGATTGTTTTTAAGCTTTTAAGTACTGTAAGAATGAAATAATAATTGGAAGTAATCTTTAGCATCACGTAAGAAGTAAAAGCAGCTTTTGCATGTGTGCTGATTCTCGTGGGGGATACAAGGCGAACAGGTGCGCAAACCAAAAGGTGGAGAAATTGAAAGGGCTGCTCTAGAATGACGTGATATTTGTGGGCTAAAAGAATAACTTGGGACCAAGGAGAAGTTCATGGGAAATCTCTAGTTAATGAGAGAATAGGGCCATAACAATGTTAAGAAAGTATTATGGCAAAGATAAAAACTAGCCTAATGACTATTTAAAGAGAAAAAACAGATCAGTTATAAACAAAAGGAAGTTCTGCGTTGATATAGTTTAATTTCTAGAAACAATGAGAGCTTTTTACTCTGCCAGATGAATTAGTAAATGAATACAGGATTGCAAAGTTTCCCAGGCCTCTGGAGAAGAATTAGTGCTACCGGCTGGTACTGACATTTGCTAAAAACTGTTTGGGGATTCTGCTGGAAACACAACTAATTGCTTTCCATTTTGAACTAACAGGGTAAGCAAGAGAAAGTGGACTACACTGAATTCACAGATGGCAAGCATTCCCTCCACTGTGTCACTCTTTTATGTAAATGTAATACCCTGCAGGAGACTGAGCAGATTCCAATGAGCCACACAGAACTGCAATTTGTCATGGTGGGCTGCAATGTGGGGATCACTAACCTAAACGAGATTTTTTCAAAGTAGAATCATGTCTTTTTTTATTAGAGTTATAGTAGGAGGCCACAACAACCATAATGCCACTGCATCATTCTAGGCCTGTGAGGTACTTTTTGGGCAATGTCTCCTGAAGGCCCACGTCCCATTTGAGAAAAGAGGTCTCAAGCACTTACAAGCCAATTGCTCTTTTAACAAATTTCCTAATAGCTGGATCCTTTTCTGGAAATAAGACTGAGGTGGTTTTGACAATTGCGTTCTGTACACTTGAACACACAGCTGGGTTCAAATTAAGGCTCCAAAGCTCCCACAAGGAAGGAGACAAAAGTGACTGCTAGCAAAGGAGTCTCAAATTGAATAGGAATGATGAGATCGCCAGAAGTGAGTGGAGAGAGAAGCTAGAAGGTTCACTGCGCACCATCCAGAAAAAGCAAAATTCTCCTTTCAGTGCAGCAACTCCCATGCACTTTGTGGGGCTAGCCCTCCTGGCAGAGGCTCTTCCCATGGACTTCAAACCTCCTCCCTTCTTTCTTACTTCACTCTGAGCAGGCCCTTATACCTAAGAGCTCTGTCACCAAACTTTTTTAAAAACTCTTTGAGTGGCATTAACAAGCCATTTCTCTCCACAGGAAATAAATCACAAATCTACCCTTGCTCCTGAGAGCTCCTTGCTTACTGGGGTATCTATTCTTAGTTTCATGTCCCCTGTAGACTGGGCTCAGTAAACAAGGGTCTTTTGCTTCTCAAGGTTCTGGCGAAGAATCCTGTAAGCTGAAAACCCCAAGAACACTGGAGCCTTCAAACATTTTTCCCTTTAAAATGGTCACTTAATAACAGCACATTTCATTTCCCCATTAATAATGAAGAAGCTTGGGCCCCTGCCTCTTGTTTCCTTAATAATGAAAAGGAAGTGAAGAGCATTTCAGTAAACAAAAACTTGAGAGGAAGAGAACTCTTCAGTATATGACATTCACAAAGTACGGAGATGAATGCCACGTGGATTCAGTTATGCAAAACTGGTTACACTGAATGTGTGAAGGCTCTGACTCACCCCACAAAGCTGCAGTTGAGTTTTCCCCGGGATTTCTTTCACTACAGGCCCCAGTGTGTGCAGCACAAGCATTAGAACACCTATGTGGATATTGTACTATTTCACTGCCCTAACATAATAGGCAATAGCTGAGGAAACATGGTGCCATTTTAATTTTTACAAAGAGCAAGAAGAGAATCCACAGCGTGAGGCGAATCCAAAGAGCAGATCTGGTTGCTTATCCTATTATAGGCACTGTTTTAGAGGAACCTTTTATGCAGCAAAGGCATTGAATTACAATAATCTATATTTTTCACTCGCTGAGGGAAAAAAGAACAAAGGTAATAATCCTATTAAAATTAAAGTTCTGCTATTTTTAAAGCGAGCAATTTAGGCTCACGTTCCCCAAATGAGAATTCATAGACATTAATATAGTACCTAAACACACACACACACACACACAAAAGTAAAAAGTTTTAAAACATCCAGAGACAGATTCAAAAAAAGAGGTCTCTTCAGGCTGAGGTGCTGTAATCCACCTTTGCAGCTCCCAGACCTCATTTAAGTTCAGGTCACCGAGATGCCTATGACTCCTCCGGAAGGCAGGGGACTCAGGCACTCAGGAAGGGCCCGGGGAGAACGATTAACTTCATGGCAAGGGCCTAAGAGCCTTCCCTCCCACTGCGCTCTCTTTCTGATGCCATCCCCTGCCGGCAAATTACACACAGGCTGGACTCCCCTCAGGGAGAGAAGGGAACGCGGTTCAAGCAGCTCATGCCCCGCTCCAGCCCCACGGCTCCTGCACCAGGTTAAGAGGATACGTCTCCTCCTCCAGATGCATTTGAAAACAATGCATTTCAGTTGTTAAATCCACCAACAGCCAGCTCTGACCTTAGGGCTGTACTCCAGAGACTAAGTGTCTTGCCAAACACTCCATTCACTGTCATACTAACAGAAGATCACTAGGCCCAGTCTGCTGGCCTTTACAGCAATACCATGATGAACCATTGCCATTTACAACAAAACTTCCCCAAAAGTGCAGGTGTCCTTTCCTTCCTCAGTTTCTTGTATTCTGTGTAGCAACTTTGACTTTTCAAAGCCTTTTAGCAGCTTCCCAGATACTTCCCTAATCCCTTTTTGAAATGTTTGTATGGGCACTAAGAGGTCAGTTGCTCTTAGTACCTTGCTCTGCTTTAGAAAAAGATAAAATTTGAAAATCTGGTATAATAGAACCAGTGATACTCCTTATGACCCTCCATATTGTAGGCTAGTAGCTTATATATATACATAAGCTAGTAGCTTATATATGTGTAGTCTTTCATAGACAAGCAACCCCTGGCTATGCCCTGTAAAGTCTTTTTCAGTATAGTGCAATTCAGGTGGCATTTGACACTGCTCTAAACTACCCTGGGGTCCAAGCCAGTTTCAGCACTGAAGTAACAGTATTCAACAGCATTGCCCACCACCACCTGCCCAGGAGTCTAGGCTGGACACATCTCTGGATTCAGCTTATGACTTGCCTTTAGTCACTTTAAATTGAACATCTAGGATTTATTTGATCTCCCCTTGAAAAAAAGAAAAAAAACCCCAAACACTTTAATATCTTTGAAAAACAGTTTTTTATCATCACTCTAACCTCTTTACTAACAAGGAGCAAGGAAATGAAACAGCAGTTTCAAAGGCAACATTCTGTTACTATGCTAAAACGAGTCCTGGCACATCCTGGGAAAGAATGAGAAGAACGGTGCTTTATTGTGCTGGGTTCTGGCTTTGTTTTTTTAGGGAACAATGACAGCTAAGTTCAATGCTAGAACATGGTTCAAAACTCCCCTGATGAATTGGCAAGAAACTCTGAGCACAATCTCATTTGGAGAGCAGACCAGCACATGTAATCCCAGGCTGCACTTTTCATGTTACCAGAGTTTGGCGGCAGCTCCCAGCTTTCCTCCTAGCACTTGTTTTTGCCTTGGGACTTGGACACACCTTTCCTGCCACCCTGCCAGCGCAACAGCACTAAAAGTTGCACTGCGAATTGTCCCAAGGAACCTTTGGGGGAAAACTGTGGATTTTGAAATCAGAGCAAATTGCTCACCTCTAGCATAGAAAGAGCCTGCAGACAAACGAGACTCTGTTGGCACACGTGTGGGGTGGTGAATCACAGAGCGAGGGCGCCGTGCCACGACGTACGACTGCTGCCAGACTGTGGGCACTGTGAACCCACGGCCCCAGCGAGCGCAAATTCAGCTGTCAGCCACTGAAATGGCTGCACCTCTTTTCTCAGACAGCACCACAATTCAATTAAGTGTGGACGTGCTTTGGGTGGAAGCCCCTCAGCAGTGCTTCCTCTGAATAAACCATTTCATTTTAATAAGGCGATAGGAACAGAGGCCTCTCCCATATTGAAGAAATATTCTAGAACTGGAATTACATTCTATTTATCATTGTTTTCATAGTAGGTGTATTTAAGCTTGGCAAAGGGGGAAAAAAAGCAAAATATAGACAAGTGACATTCATATAACTCATTAAAAGTGATGTTTCTATCTAGCTGTTATTTCATGTCACAAGAGGAACAATTATTACTGAATCTTTTTTTTTTTTTTTTTTTTTTTTTGGGGTTTACCTCTGCTTTCCACGTTTACAAAATGGCCCATGTGCCTTGGTCATTGCTTGCTCTGTATTTGGTGACCTTTAGTTGGCAGAGGAAGAACAGTAACTTGCCGCTGTTCGATACAACTATTTTTCAGATTAAAAATACTCTACTTTGCATCCTAGCAAGTCTTCAGAGAAGATTCAAAATCAGCATAAAGAAAATAAGACATGGATTTACCGTCACTTCACTCTTTCTCTCTCGAGAAAAGAGAAGCCGGTTCCCTTTCCCCCTTGCATGTATCTTAGAATCTTTATGGTATCACATCCAGGCCAAATGAACATATGGCACTTGGATTTCTTCTGGATGAGGTCATTTTGAACTGAGGTCTTTTATCTCCCTCTATAGACATTTACATGCTGTCCTCAGAATTTGGTCATGACATTCCAGATAAAATTATCACTTTCCCAGTCCTTGGTATCTTCTCAATTTTCTTTTTTAAGGTAGCTCTGTAAAGATATCCACATTATTACAGAATAAGCTAATAGATTTTTTGGGGAATTCTAGCCAAAGTGCTGTTTTCTAACTGCTTTTTGCTGTGTTTTGGATTCTTTTCACCTCTTGTGCTGCCAGCGTAGTTGGACTTTTTTAAGAGTAATTTTTATAAGAATATAAAAACGATTTCTCTAAGTACAGTTATTCCTACATTTGCAAAAATTCAGGCAGCTCTTCTTAGAAACTAGAATTAAGGTAGGCTCACAGGAATTCAGCCGAAAATAAGAAGTATACTCACTAACAACAGAAGAGAGAACATCAACACAATTTTCTCAACTACATGCCATGTAAGCCATGTTTTCTCATACTGAGATAAGGCAGGCTGGTCTGCACGCTTTACTGCAACTGGTGAGGAAATTTCATATTAACAATGATTTTACTGGCACGTTTTGTGACAAATCCTAACTGTACCAAAAATACCGGGTATTTTGTACAGGGTTATGAAGAACCATAGGAAACAGTTTTTCCTGCAAGCATTAATTAGGTTGTTGGGATTAGATCAAGAAGTCTTGCCACTAGGACTTGCTTAACTCCCTCAACCAAGATCTTACCAATGTCTTCAAAGAAGAAAATGGAGAAACAAAGAAAACTCTGATTAATGAGGAGGAAGAGACCATGGGGAAGTTAGATTTGAAAAAGATTCTCATTAAGAAAATGGAGAAGAATAGCAGACCAATCCACCGATAACATACCTTAAAAGATTTTCTTTCTTTCATTAGTAGGCATCTTCTGGTTTTACATTTCTGTAAATAGAAGTGAACAGTCAATGAGGACAATAAAAAAAGCACTTAATTGTTGGTCATTATTATCCTCTTAATGAAATTAGTCAAGTCATTAGAAATAAAATGCATTTTTACCTAAAACCACTTTATCTTTTTAGCTCATGAAATGTTCTCTCGAGCTGCACATTAGCTCACAGTGATGCGGAACTACTGCCCCATAAGTGGAGCTACACCAAGGGATTGAGCCAAGAGATACAGACTCCTCTGTAGGCTCTAACTTGTAACCCCGGAATTAGACAACTCATTTAGCTCTCACTGCCTTACTGCTCCCACTTGTAGGGCATTGACTGCCCCTCAGGTGCTGTGAGGCACAGACAGTGTTAGTCAGAAATACTGAGATTCTCCTCTGAAAGGCACTACTAAAAATATTTTTGTTTCCATAGCAACAGACTGTGAAATACAATAGTATGGCTCTTTCAGGCTATAGCCAAAAGATCATAGACGAGAAACTCTGACTTCAAGCACTAGGCTGGAATGGAGCAAAGGACCCACAAAATCCACTGCTCTCTATACAATCATGTCTCTTTGTACCACTGTGCAAATCTCTTTATTCAATCAGTGCAAAATGGCAAAGAAAATCTTTCCTTAGCAAAAGAATAATAGTGACAAGAACATCTAATACAGTATATGAAAATATTACAGGTTTCATACTAGCTGCTAAAATACTGTTGTTATCCCTCAATTTTAATAAGATTCCAAGGTCTTCAGAGTCATATCAATATTTCTACTTGAACTATATCGATATACTGAAAGTTCAGAAATGCTGCACTGCCTTACTTCAATAACACTACTGTAATTGCTTTTGGTTACAGAATTCAGACATACGCACACACAGATAGGCCTCAAAATCCATAATCAGACACCTAAATAAAATTTGAATATTTTTGAATGCTGAACACCCTGCAGCCTTCTGGGCAATCGAGGGGGAATTAGTAGGTGAAAAGCCATTACCAGAATGAGGGCAATATCCCCTGACAGCCTGGATGAATGTAATAGCTAACTTTTAATCCTATTCTTGAGAGTCTGCATAAAAATTAGAAATAAGCTAGGAAATAAGTCTTTTGGGCTTTCACAAGAGCTGTGCTTGCTCATTACCTCTGAACATCAGGCTACTTACTGAATAGAAGGCTGTCTAACTTGAATAAACATGCTTTTTGATAAATTATTTCTGAGTCAATAGTTAAGCTGGGAGAGAATTCAGGGGAGCTGGCTCGCAGTGCTTTGCTCCGAGTTAGCCAATTTTCTGTTTTAATGTTGCTCTGTCTGCCAAGGCTTCATATAAAAGTGAATCAAGGCAAAGTACGACCAAAATGAGAACACTGGTTGGGAGTTTATCTTTTCTAATGATTAAAACAAAAGAACGTTTGAATTGAAGTGAATCAACTGTTTATTCTTTGTGTGGAGTGATTATATGCAGAAAGTCATTCAGTTTACATTATTGTTTGGCTGGCTGGAATTGAATAACTGTGGGCTAGCATGCCTTATTCAGCTATTCAAGAAATAACATTCAGCAAAATCTTTCTCCAAATACCTCGTTGGCATCTCATGTTAATGTTATTAAATCAGCCTCAAGCACTCATTTAGTTGCCAAATTGTTTGAGGTACAGTAGGGTACAGAGAGATTGCCAGGCAGAAAATGCGGGTTAGCAAAAGAAAGAAGAAACTTAAAAACTAAAAAGAGCAGGCGCATTACGCTGCAGAAAAACTGATAGCTTTCAATTAAAAATTGAGGCCTTATCATTTAACAGATGAGATCTCTAATAATGTGAAAGCTCTGTGGTGATACTGGCTCAGAGAAAGGTAAACATCAGTTCCCTGCGAAAAATGTCCATTTATTTTTTCTGGCTAATATGTCAGGTCAAAAGTTCTGGAATTCAGTATCCTACGTTAGGACACAAAGCCCACGATTGAATTCCCAAATAAAAATGCTTGTATTTTCAAGCTGATCTAGCAATTCAATGATTTCAGAGAAAAAAAAAAAAAAAAAAAATTGATAAAAAACAACAACAAAACCCACCTAAAACACTGGTCTGTTTTGAAAAAGAAACAGTAAGTATGTAACTATAATCTACCATTAATACATGTTTCCTGGTCTTGTAAAATACTATCTCCATTAGTTGTTCCACTGAATTTTCAAATAATTTACATTTGCTGAAGCACTTAATCATGTGATTTCAATGGGATGTAAGCACATACTTAAAGTTAAGCCCATGTAAGTCCTCTGGTGAAAAGGGATAAACCTAAGCATATGCTTAAATGCTTACTGAATTGCAACCTACCCTCCTGTGGCATTTTGCCCATGCTGCAGGGTTAATTTCACAATTTGTTTCTTTGGACTCAAGTGATTCAGTCTTTATCTGTGGTAAAATACCTTTCTGATAAATACAAATACACTAACATCAGGTATAAAAACCAACAAGTACAACAACAAAGGTCATTTTTAGGAACGTTTCTTCCAGATCTTACCATGTGTAACCAATGCAAAAGCTCAGTACAGAAGAATATATAACTTGTCAAACAGCTCTGTAAACAAGGATGATCAGGGAGCGACCGCGTTTTCTTAGGAGGCACGCCTTCTTCCTCACTTTCCACACTTCCTTCCTCGCTAATCGCTGGTGTTATTTTTCTGTCTGAGAATAAGAAAGATCTCCCTCAACACCCAAGCTAAGCGGATCAGCCCGGCTGTGGGTCAGCAGCCTGAGGGATCTGCCTCCTGCCCTTCACATCTACCTGATGTCGCACTGTTGCCATTCTCACGGAGGAATTCCTGGCTAAAATTTGGCAGCAGACTAGGTGGCAGGAAGCTCTCCTGACCATTGAAAGAAAGGAGCACATGAAATTATTCCTGGCCTCCTCCTCAGCAGCAATTAACTATCAGAGCTGGAACTGTCCTAATTACAATTCAACACAAGGAAAGCTTCAGGTTTTAAGTTCAAAAATATAGAAATACAAACACGTAGCAAATTATTCCACATTCTTAAATATACCAGTGAAAGAAAGCATTTCAAATCTTTTTGTTTTCCTTCTAGAAGCATCAACACAATAGTAAGATAAAACAAAAGAGCAAACTAGTTTAGAAAAACGCTGAAGATTGAAATTTGAGCAATTGCAGTGAATGGAGACCTAAAACCATTCATCACCTCTGAAAACGATCACACAGGTGACTAAATGCAGTTTTTAATATTTTTATTAAAAGAAACACACCCCATTCAAAGGCTTAATTTGCCAGTTTCCAACGTAAACCGAGTTTTTATAGCTGAATTCGAAACTCTTCAAAATAGGGCTTATATAATGGAAAGACTGACACAACCTTGAGTGCAGTGATGGGATCCATACCATCATATTTTCCTCTTTCTGGAGAAATGATGAATGGTTTTAAGTAAGCTTGTTGCAAAGAGGAGGAAAAAAAAAAAAATGGTAGCTCTTTAGATGGACCTTGAAGAAAAAGCTTTTGGATATAAAACAGCAAATAAGGTGCTTGCCAGCATGATGGGATACAGCAGGAAGGAATCTTACACTTCTCTAAAGCAGAGCTTCTTCAAACATTCTCTATGAAGCAGCAAAGCTGAGCTAAAGAAAAGGAGCAACAGGTGACGGCCATATCAGAGGAGGAGGAAGAGAAAGTGCCTTCCTTTAATCAGCTTTTGAGCAGGCTGCTGTATACTGTCAACCAGAAATCAGTTCCCTGCAAATTCTGTAACAGGATGATTACCCCCAGGATCCCAATAAACATCCCCAGGTTTCCCTGCAATTGCTGGCAAAAGTCAGAATAACACTGAGATGTTTCAGCAATTATATTTCTACAGTACTGCAGGAAACTCAGGTACTACTGAGTTTGAATTTTTAGCCTGCGCTTGCAAAGCCTTAAATTTCTTATAAAGCAGAGTATGGCTATTACTTATTTATTTTGGGGTGACTCTCTTGCCTGAGAGGTGGAACAGCCAGTGAGCGAGAAGCAGGTGAAAGAGACACAGCTGGAAGGAAGGAACTCACAAGAAATAACTCCAGAAGTGCAGGACCTCCTCCACTCTGGGCATAGTGCTGTCAGTTGGAAATTCTCTCTGTTAACTGAAATGAGTCTACACCTATCAAGTCTTCAACTACCTAGCAAGGTGTAATGGACACATAGAAAGTTGTTTACAAACTAATCTTGTTTCTGTTGAGCTTGTACTGAAAATCTATTTTAATCTATTTTTAATATATATAATTTTTTTTAATGTAAAATCATCTTTGTCTCCTTTTAGGGAATTCGCTATAGTAAAGGGTCTAGGTCATCCCACTGCAAAGTCTGGCTCACTTTGCATACTCAGCCCCAGTTGGTGAGATTTACTTGTTAGTGATTTTGGGTAACAGTAAGAATAAAAGGAAATACATGCAAACATAGAAATTTTCATCTTTACTATACTCCCCAAATCCACAATGGTGTCAATTTTCAGAAGAGCAATTAAGCGACTACATGGAAATTGAGGGTTTCTTTTGGAAATTTAGCATAACAGCTAAGCAAATAAACAAATGTTGTAGACCAGTACATTTATTCTGGTGCCAAAATAAACTCAGACAAATACTGTAGTAATTTGGTTTCTGGAAGGGCATATACAAGACTTTAATCAAAAGTTTTCGCTCTAAAATAATAACAAGAACAACAGAAAGTTACCACAGGCACCATATGATTTACAGTTAATTCTTTAAATTAGTAGCAGTAAAAGACTTGGCTGTGTGATGTTGATGAGATTACATGACACGTTCACTGCAAGCACAAAACCTTCTCTAGATGTTTCAGGCAATCAGTTAAATAGGTATCTTCCAGAAAGTTACCGAGGCACATATTTGCCTCTAAGGTTAGAACTTCTCTTATTCCATTCCTTTAGTAACTACAAAATAATTAAAAAAAAAAAAACAAAACAAAAACAAACAAACAAACAAACAAAAAAAAAAAACAGAACTGTTGGAAACATGCAATTATAAGAAAAATCAGGGCCTTTCTTTTAAATGAATTTAACCTTCCTCCTTCAAATAAGGTCCTTCAAAGAATGCTCCTGGATGCAGCTGCCCAGCAAATAATGCAACACTGAGAGGACAGGGTTGTGCAAGACATGAAATATTCTACAGTGCAATGAAGTGTGGTTGGACAAACTTGAAAAATCAAACCTTGTGCTGGTAAAAAGCCCTGTAACTTTGCTGAAGTCAACAGAAGTTTATCTCTTTATCCCAAGAGATGATTATACTCTCACAAGTCCTGCTGGTGAATAAACTTCCCTCATTTCCCAGAAAACCCTGAACAAACAGTAACTATTTGTCATTTTGCACATTTGTACTCCCTAATTTTTCTGAGGAACTAGGTTAAATGATCAGTGTTGGACGTTTCTCTTTTTTAATACAAAAAGCTAGAGACCCATTTCATATTAAACCTTTTCAGCTTGTTTGGAGCTAAATAGGGAGGACTATGATGCTTGGGAATAACAACACAAGTTGTGGGAAACTATTGCATTTAGCTGTAAATAAAAACAAAATACTCAAACTGGTCCAATGTGAAATATAAACTTATCTAAACCATCACAAGAAGCAACAAGCAAAATTTTATCAGATTTGAAAAACATATTGCTTTTTTCACTCTCTATTCATTTTTCTGTATCTCTACACTTGGGAGGACTGGTCCTGTCTGGAAGCAGAAATGTTTGGAA
The DNA here is from genome assembly GCA_035222435.1 of Microcambeva ribeirae. Lineage (NCBI taxonomy): Eukaryota > Metazoa > Chordata > Actinopteri > Siluriformes > Trichomycteridae > Microcambeva > Microcambeva ribeirae. The sequence goes on along the minus strand of JAYECN010464391.1, from coordinate 44,661 downwards.
GCATAGGTTTGCCAAAAAAACTGTTGTCACAGGATTTCCAGTACATTTTGACAGGTACAAAAAGTTTATTGCATATGAATACCTGCCTGTTTAGCCAGTTAAAATGAAAGCTCCAGTCCTTTAAAGATTCCTGCACAACAAGTGGGAATATAAGCCCACAGCAATTCCTTTCCTTTTATAGGAAAGTTAGGGTTACCTTCAAGTCAAGCAGAATCCCAGCATAGTTTTCTTGCTTTGAAAATTTAGTTCCCCTTCTGTCATTTGACAATCCCAAAAGTAGCTGGAACATTTTACCATAGCATGGGGTTGCAGTCAAATTTGGAAGATACCAGTAATACAAATAATCAAAAAAGTCTGATCTTGTATCTTGAGGTTTCCAAAAAAAAAATCAGTTCCATATATCCTTTCCAACAACTGACGATAGTAATGCCTACTTTTTCTAAGGAATACCAATCTCATACAGCTAACACACGTAAAATTTCCTTAATTTTCAAAAAACATCATGAGGCACTCAAGTCTTCTGCTGTACGTTACTGCTTGCTATAGGCTGGATTAGCACCTGCATATAGAAATACTCTTGAAAAGGTGCCAAGCTGAATGAAAAAAAATAAAGCATCATACAAATAATTTCCTGGGAAAATCACCAAGCCTACAGATCTCACTTCAAATCATATTAAAAGCATTCTTTAAAAGGGGATTCTCCAGGCCATTATTTATTCAGAGGGTGTTTTCCTTCCAGTACCACAGAAATCCTTCAGAAATGTCCTATAAATTTACAGCAGGTGGCTGTCTTGTTGAAAAAGTGTCTATCAGATACAAGGTTATTTTCTAATACCAGTACCTCTCTCCTACTTCAAAGTATATTTTATTAACTTTTAAAAATCTCCACAAAAGTAATCCATTTGCCAGGACAACCTCACACTGAAAAATAAATGACTCAGTGTTGTTTTCCTTATTTTTAAAGTAACTGCTTTTGGTTGCTAAGATGATGAATTTTAGATAGCATTTCTGCTTTTAGGTTTAATGCTTCTTGCATGAACTTGAAAGAAAGTTCTTACATATATTGCTTGGGAAGAGGTGGAAGACTAGAGGATTACGCGGTGCCTAGGGCCTAGCTTACTCCCAGGAATATCACAGTTTGGCTACTGTACTGTAACCAAAGTACTGTAGGTATATTTATTACGTAAAAGTCCACCCTCATATGTAAGATAAGCACACAAAATGCTATAAAGAACAGAAATTGGTATGTTTATATCTTCATAACCAATAAGTATATCTTTGTTTACAGTATCAGAAAATTCTGTTCAATTACTTCATTAAGATAAAAAAAATCTTTAAATACATAGTGATAAAAACGTAACTGAATATTTTTCACTCTACTTTTTAATATTAGCCTTTTTAAACTCAGTTCTAAAAAGTCAATATATTAAATGGGAGTTTTATTGTGAAGTAATTTCTATGTGCTTTTTTTTTTTTTTTGTCTTTTAAAGAAATTCTCTCATAATAAAATGAGTTTAAGTGAACTTGAATTAGTTTATTTGGTGGACATTCAGCTATGGCTGACAGGCCTAAAAAGTAATACTACGTCAAATACTTCCACCATTGTATGTAAAATCATTTGACAGACATAAATGCACTTTCTGGAGGATGTCTCACACAGTCTAGTTGTTAGGCTTTTTGCCATTCTTAGTATAAAGGTAATATAAGGAATGAAAGTGGGAGTAATAGAAGGTACACTCGGTAAATAAGGTCTATCATAAAGAAAATAAGTATGAAGGACCATGCTGGTCACTGCACTAATTTTGTTCGTGAATGAACGTTATCTTTCTAGTCCCAAGGAATGGAAGGTACTGAAGTGCCTAAAAAGTAAAAATTGCTTGGGGTAACTTACATGCAATTATATCACAGAGCAGAGAGAATCAGTTCACTGCAGTGGTTAGAGCAAGAAATAGTTTGTGCACTCCACGACTCTGTAAAAGCAATGGAAATTTAAGAAAAGGAACTGAGTAAACCTTTCACAGCAGGCTTGAAACCAGTGTACATGTGCAAGTGTCAAAAGTCTCCTTGGGTTTCAGAGCTTGAAAGTTTTTGGACTCATCTACACTCCGTCATCATGCTGCCAAGCCTTATTGAGAATGCAAGCTGAACGCAAGAGCCTTATATATCTGTTTGTACATCTACCAGAACCGAAACCATTTTTATGACCCTCGTGGAAAAACTCTAGTAAGAAATCTATGTTAAGAACTACACTTGCACTTGTGAACTACAGCTACAGTGTAAAACCTAGAAAAGCTTTTGATTCTCCAAATGTCAAGAGCTGAATACATTTTCTTGAGCACATCTGAGACACCTTCTCTATTTACATTTGTTCACACATTTCAGTCCTTTCACAGCTGGCCTGAACTGTTTGCTGCTTCTTCTCCAAGTCCATGTAAGGTGCTTCAGTGCTTCCCATTTTCTCCATACTGCAGTCTCCCTGTGCACTTTGATCAACTTCCCTCTTCTCTGCCCTGCCTGCTCTTCCTTGGCTCTAAGAGCATCGTGTACAGGTCACTCATGTCCATCAGGTCTACAGCAAAATGCAGCCAGACATAGCAGAAGGACATCAGTTAAAACAGAAGAAATGTTTTGTAAACTATTAGGGAAGCTTATAATTACTCTGAAAGACTCCAGAAACATCTTAGTAGCTAAAGGACCACATTAGTGAACTACTGAAAATAACGAAGACTAACAGCTGGCAGTGCGATTCTTTTTGAAGGCAAAAGGAAACTGCTTAGTAAAGAGCCTCTAATTCCAACACACAGGTTTTAAAAAACACCTGGGACACAGAAATCTAGCTGGCACTGGCATCAGCCTTCCTCTGAGGTTGATTCTCCAGCCTAACCCCACCTAAAATGCTTTCCGATATGAGCTGAAGCAGATTGTTAGTCTCACGCAGTCATTTGAAAAACAGAGTGAACCTGCCACTGCCCTGCGTGGGCATCAGCTGAGTGGAGGCCGCTCTGTGCAGAGCCGAGCTTCGCCACCGCGCCCCCGGCAGAGTTTGCTCAGAGAGGGAGGGAGCAGGCGAGATGGCTCTAACTCCGCTGGAAGCTGCCATGTGTCTGGGAAGAGCTGAGGGCAGGGCGGGACGGCTGTGAAGCGCACAGAAAGCTCAGCCAAGCCCTCCTGCTGTTTAAAAAAGAAGAAAGAAAAGTGAGGGCGCAGTTTATGCTGCTGGCGCCCGGTAGTTTGAAGTGTTTAGTGCTCTGCTCCGCGGGTCCGGGGAAGGCCTCTGGCAGGCCGGGGGCACGTGACGCCGCCGGGCGCTTGGGCCCAGCTCGCGCGCGCAGAGCCCCCGCGGCGGCGCCCGCAGCGGGGACGGTGCTGCCGCGGCCCTGCGCGGAGATCCCCTTTCAGCAGCAACGCCCTCTTACGGAGCTCCTCGTTGTCCTCTAGTTCAGCCTGAGTTGAAATCAGTCAGAAATACCCAACTGCCTCCGCGACCCACACCGAGTGTCTTCAGACCTTTCATATTTCCCGAGAAGCCGTTCTAAGAAAGCATTAAGTGGAGCTGAAGAAGATGTGCCTCAGCAAGGCAGAGGGCCCTGCTCCACATACAACCACGGCAGCTCAGCTACCTGGAAAAACCCGAGCAGACCGCCACACCAGTTCAGCAGAACGTGCCTGGCTCCAGTGTCCGTCTCATTTAGCTCAGCCGCCTTTAGATCGGGAGAGCTCTTCGGTCTGCACCTCACGGCGGGCTCCTAGCTACTCGGAGCAGCTCTGCTCTATTTCAGCCAGGATACGCACTCGCTCTGAATAGGAAACCTATGGGGGAAGTTCACTCTTAGCCAGGAAACATGAATTCGGGAGAATTAGGAGTACACCTACGTAACCAGGTTTTGGTTTATTCTACATCTCTACATTTTCTTATATAGAGTTTTTATTCCTCCCTCCCGCCTCCCCCCCATTAATTTATACAAAATAGTGTGTTCTGAATGATAGTATGTTTCTACCAAGTGCACAGTCATTAATACTTCAGATGGTAATTCGTTACTCAGAAACGCTTGCAGACACTACCAGACCGGATACACGACCAGACAGCCAACTAGTCAAAACAACCATTGCTTTCAGTAAATGTGTGGTGAAAACCAAAGACAATTTCTTCAAAGGAGACATCACATGTTGTTTTAGCTCATATTTGACAAACCGTTTTGAAATTCCCCTTCCCTCAAGAATCCAGACTTGCGTCTTTTCTCAGGAGCCCGAGGATTGTTACCCAAAACAGAGTGGTCCTGGCCAAAAGGAAGTGGTTAGATGCCTTGTGTGCAAAGCCTTGATGTGGCAGGTTTGGAAGAAGAAGGCAGCTTCTGAAATATTTAATAACAAACCTCAAGGCATCATTCTATTGAAGTGAGATTCCTACAGCAATCTGCTAACTTTGCAATCATTCTCATGCACCAAGGCCTAAATTGGCCCAGGCTGCTATTGAGCGACAAGGTCAAAATACATGATAAAGCAGTAAAACTGAAATGGGTCTCTATTCACTGAGAAGAATGGGTTGGTGCTATGTTAAAAGCAATAAGTTAAATTATTTTTATGCTTTCAAAGAAACAGTAAAAATCTAATAAACATATTGCATTTTCCCCACACCTTAAATCCATAGTCATTTAGATTCTTGCAGTGACATGAATGGGGTGTGATTTGAGCAAAGGTTTTAAAACCCCAAGTGAAAGACAGAACTGAATGGTGGGACTATTTCTGAAACAGGCACAGTGGCACAACAGTGGAGAAAAAAACAAATTAAACTTGCATGATTTAATAAGTTTCTGGCTTTGTTGTAGGGAACTGGATTTCCTGGAATTTGGAGCAAGTGGGCTAATTAGCAGAGAGGTTTTCAAATGGTAAATATTATCAATTTAAAATGAAAGGCAAGAGCATAGGAAAGTGATTTTGGCTCAGATATGGAGAAGATGAGGTAAAAGCAAAAATGTAAAATTTTTAAAAAGTGTTTTCCAAACCATCTCTATTATGAACACTTTATTGAAAAACACTATTTACTCAAAAATAGACTGCGTGGCCTACCTATCACCCATGCAATTCTGACAGGCATTTGAAGCTAAAAGTTAAGAATTTTGGAAAAGGTATTGCTAGAAACAATAACTGACATAAAACAAATTTGTGGTTTTATTGTAAAGAATACCTATGAGCTGCTTTTTTGAAGGGTTTGCCCTGTTCTTTATAGCATATCACTGTGCATATTTTTCAATACAAATGTCTTTTTGCTGAGAAGCTGTTGCTGCTATCATCGAGCTTTGATTAAATCGTGTTTCTTACAGCCCTAGCTATTTTCCAGCTCATGAAATCTAATAGTTGGATTCTGCTTAAAAGAACAGACATTTGGGCCATAATCTTGGATGGGAATATCTGTAGAATGGACAATTCAATAGAGTATTTTTACTTTCCTTTTTGAGACTGCTTAGGTAAAAACATCACTATAGGACTGATGTTAACCAACCTGTTCTTTACAAGCAGTGGGACTGCAAGCAACAGGAAGCGGTATTACATATACATTAGCTCCTACTGTGAGAAGGAAAGAATTAAAATTACCATTTATGTGTTGAATGGTGGCTTATACTGGGGAAAAAACAAACAAAACAAACAAAAAAGAAACCCAGTACGGTTGGACTGAATGATCTTGAAGGTCTTTTCCAACCATAATGATTCTATGATACGCCACTGGAAGTAGTCTATAGTGAAATGGTAAAAGGAATAAAAGAAACTAATACTTAGCTCTCACAAGAAAAACTCGACAATTTTAATCTAAAAAACAATCCACAGAGACTAGCATAGACATACGTGTTCCACCTCATCTCCCAGACTGGAAGATATGGGTATTTAATTTTTAGCTAGATGAAAATGGACCCGGCCATGATGCTGAGCTATGCATGCAGTGGACTGGCAAGCAGCAGGAGAGAGCGGTAGCTTGAAATTGCAGGGGAAGTCGGTCTGCCCACATCAGAATGAAGGAAACTGGCACACCACTGACAGCAAGTTAATCGCTGTGGTTGCCCACATTTGGTTGAAATATGATGGGGATTTTGAGTTCGCTTTCTAGTCTTTTTATGTCTGTGCTGAACCTGTGCCAGGCATGCGATCACTGTGGAGAGTCAATACATTCCTGTACTCCTAATTGCAGAGGTAGAGCTGGAAAGTCACCTAGCACTAACTAGCACTTTCAACTCTCTACCTGTAAAGTCACTGTACAGGGAGGAAAAGGCTTTGACAATGTGAGCCTTCAGCATCATATCAAATATCACAGCACATCACCCATCACCGTGTCGCACCATATAATTATGGTGTAATTGCCTGTCCTGGAAGAAGAGGTATAGGTCTGGTCATCCTTCAGATAGTATGCATTTATTTTCTAAAATTCTTATCTTTCACGGGGAATTTCCAGTTTTACAGTTGGAAAACCAAAAGCAGAGGTCAGCTCCAGGTGACACAGCAAGGTCTCAGAGAAGAGAAGACATAACTTTCTGCTCTTGCTTTTTGACAGTAACACTAAAATATGCAACCTGCTATATCTTGGTGTTATACTTGGCTTTTCTTATAGTAAGAAAGCTACACAATGCCAGTCATAGCATATTAACATAATTTTATATACTATATAATTTCATTATGAACATTATATAAACAGCATATTATAAGCTATCTAGCTCATTAATGAATACCACTAAAAATACTTTTATTCTTTAGTGACATCATCTGATTAAGATGGTACTTTACAGAAAATTTTTAAAAAAAGAAAAAATACAGCAGAATGCTGCTATATTTTTTATTAACATTTCCGAGGTTTTACTTTGGAAACCTTTTGTGTGTCTCTCTATCACACTGAAAGAGCAGTCTGTTTCACCTTTCTTCTTGCAAAAGTACTCCTGTGCTGTACTGAACATACTTCTACATCTTTTTTCCTTGATGAGTTCTCAGATTACAATTGTAAACTTGCAACATTTTTCTCAAATATTAGAACAATCTTTATAGTTTCTTAATACAGTTTAATATAGTTTCTTCAGAGTTTTTTTTTAATATCCTTTTCCTTTTTTTCTAACGAGTTTTTTTAAAAAACTGTCAACACCAGAACAGGATGTAAACATTTTAATATCTGCCTCATCAATATTAAACTGGAGGTTAAAGTACTTCCGACCTTCTATCTACTGCTTTTTTCTTAAAGATTTTAGGATTATCCCTCATTCTGTGGAAAATACAAGGACTGATGTGTCCTGTTGCAACTAATGAGCAACTCTGCATGAAGTCCTGCTCTGCATACGCAGATTCAGCACCCCCAGGTTCCAGACCACACAGTGTAACTGTCTTGTCCCCGCTGTTAGTTTTCATCCTAACAGTCTTTCTGTCGTTGGCCTGTTCTATCAGCAGTGCCTCAATGGTTGCTTCCAAATCATTGATGAAAATGTCACTTTGCCTGTCATAAACCACACTTCGCATCTTGAACTTAAACAAACAATTGCACTGCCTGAATAGCTATGTAGGAAGTTTTTCTTGTCATTGTATTTGCTTATTGGAACAAGGTTTCATTAGCATTTCTGTAAGACATTGCCTCAACAGATTTAAAGGCCATCAAAACCAAAATCCAATGAAGAAAAAAGCCCAAAGGATAAAATGATTCAGTGCCTATAAAAGAACTCAGCTTCTGTTACCCAGCTGGATTTCTTTAGCAGAATCCTGGTTTTTAATGCCACATGAAGTATTATACTGGCCTCCTTGCATGCTATCTCATTATCTGGGAGATAGCTGGACTGGCTTTTAAAAGGAGAGGGAAAGCTTGGGGCTGCTGGGTGTGTTAGAAAAACGTTTCATTTGAGAACTGTCTGGCGAAATTGCTTCAACTTCTAACCTATCTAACTGTGACAAACATTAATATGTGTTCTAGGAAGAAAGAGCAAGGTTAAATTTTTAAAAAGTGATCTCTCAAGCTTCAGGACTTTTTCCAGTATTTGTTTTTACTAGTTACAACAGACAAGCTCTCCACTAGGTGAACTTTTCTGATTAAAAGCCAGCACGAAAAGCAAAGCTGAAATGACTGGAGTAAACACTATGCAGAACTGCTGCCAAGCACTCTGTGCAACACTAGGTGTTTGCAGGGGCAAGGAAAAGGGAGGGGAAAGGAAGGAATATTCTTAATAGTCCTGTAAATATTTATCTTCTACCAAAGAATCCTCAACAGGTAAGTCAGAGCTTCATGATACATGAAGGTGGAGAGGTCCTACCTTCTGCAGATCAGGTTTGGTAGAAGGTTATCAAGTAATTTATGGATTAAACAATGAGATCACCTTGCTCATCTTTGAATATGGCAGTCTGTGGACTGAATACAGACAGGCAGCCCTTCATATGACACAGTTACTTAGCAAGGAAAGAAAGCTTCACTTAGGAGGAGAGAAAAAAAAAAAAGTGGTTGGCCCCTTCCTCTCCTCCTATATAGGATGTACTTCAGGCTCTCTATTACTTCTTTGCATTAACACAGATCAGAAGGGAAGTAGATCCCAGATAAATATACATGTTATGACTCATACAAACATACATATTTTACATATGCTGCAAAATATCAGTGTCTGGGTTATATATGACAAAATGACAGACTTAGGAAGTGACAGAGTGACAGAGACAGAAAGTAGCTAGACATTAAAAAGGCACACAATCTACCACTCCCCTCTACATGTAAGGAAGCGTTATCATTGTTTGGGTACTAAGAAATCAGGAAATTATATATAAAGATCTCACTGAGCCACGTGGGAAACTCTGTTAGGCTTTTGCTGAATGCATACATTTTCACACACAAACCGGCAGAAATCATGAACTACTGAAAACAGGCATTGGGCAGACAGGGCTTTTCATTTGTAGATTCCCGAAGTTCAGGACTATCAGATCTCCTGCTCTGTAATTCCTTCTCCCTACCAAGTGTCTCTAGTCACTCTCCAGTATGTTCTGCCTTTCTCAGAAAGGTCAACAAAATAAGGATGAGAAGTGCAATACCTGGTATTGCATCTTGCTATTCACGAGCATGTTCGTTAACCGAAAGGATTAGTGTCTGCCTTTGGGGGGGGGCAGTTTAGGTCGTGCCTGCATAGACGAGCGCTGGCCGAGCTCCGTGATGGACGGTGGGAACACGAGCCTGAGCACGGCGCTGCTCAGCCACAGCTGTGCCGCTTGCTGGCGGCGGCTGCTGCACGGCCAGCCAAGTCACCGCACGGCCTCAGCTTTAGATCTGCTTCGCACATGCTCACGTAGGAAAAGCCCAATCGAGGACCTGGGCTGATCCCACACAGCCAGAAATGAGAGAGGCAGAACAAAGGGTGGATTTTTGATTCCAGGGCAGGGCCGGAGCATTTCTAAAGAGCAGTTCAGTCAGAGAGCCGCCCAGGATCGTTACTTTGGCCTCTGCCCCAAGCCTGGTGACATTTGTTCCCAGGGCATCATTCCTGAGCACTCCTGCCCTGTGATGCAGACCTGATGACTTCTGAGGTGCTAGTGGGCCCCTCCCAAACACTCCCTCTCCTCAGGTCTCCTCACATTAGGGTGCCTCACTCGCATCATGGGGAATCCTGTACAATCCACATGTGCACAAGCAGTAAATCCAGTGCTTCCAGGAACCTCTGGCACATGTGCAGTAGGACGTGGCATCCGGTACCATCAGCATGAGGGGAGGGGAAGGCTGCTAAGAAAAGCAACTGTCCTGAGTAACTGTCATGGAGAACCCTTACTGAAGACGCCTATAAAATGTCTATAATGTGATCTTTGAAAACAGGTACCTTTGTTAACAGGGCTAGTCTGTTTGTTGTTGGAATCTGTGTGGGCAGATACAGTGCAGGTTCCTTGGATTCAAACTTCATTAGCTGAGCAAGACAGTTAGTGAAAAATATTTACAGGAAAGTAAAAGGCAGGAAAGTCAGAAATCTGTTTCTGAAAAACCACCTCGGAGACGAGAACTATTTTTATGATCAGTGTTTATCTTTCGTCTTTGCTCGTTTGAACCAAATATCTGTTCAAAACCAGTCTCCAAAGTGCTTGATGAAACAATGGAAGTTCTGCAGCTCCCTTTATTCTCAACGTCTGAAAATGGCCAGTCAGCTGTTGTGAAGTCAAATGTCAAAGCCTCAAAGAACCGTCACTCCTGGGGAAGACTAAGCTCTAAACTACGTGGGAAATCAGTGCAGCAGGTAGCAAGCCGTGGCAGGCATTTACAGCACCAGCCTTACAGGCATACGGCACTAACACACACTAGGAATGATTCTGTGGAGCGTGGCTCCCTCCGTGTTACAGTGGTATGAGAACATGCACCTAAGAAGTTAATATACTGGACTTTACATGCAATAAATCCACACCCTGGTTATTGTATGTTCATGTTATTAGATAAACTCCAGTATGGAAAGTCTTAAGCTGCAAAATTTTAGGCCATTACAAAAGGATGAGAGGAGAAACAACTTAGCTATTATAGCTGTCGTAATTTCCATTCAGCATAGAACATGGCTTCCTAGGGGAGCTTCATCTATGGCTGGAATGAGCAGGCCACAAAAGAGCAAGCATTTCTCTCCAGGGCTTCATCTCTGTCTCCTAGGTTGGCAGTCTGTTCGTGGAAAGTTTAAATAATTGGGCAAAGGGAGCAGTATGCATCTGCAATAAGGCCAAGTAGTCAGGGATTTCTAAAGACTAGGCAGATGTAGGAACAATACATAAAAAGTTTCTCAAAATGCTCATTAATACAGATTTATTGTCTATCTATATCATCAGCATACTTATGCTACAACTCCTTGCATTCTCTTTTATAATCAAAATCACTGAGAACTTAGGCAGAATATACAAACTTACTTATCATATACCTCGTTCTTCATGAGAATGCTAAATATTTGAAAAGTTCTCTGATATCTTATTATTTTTCTCCTTGATGGGTTTACAACCTTTACTTTTGCCTTTGGCACAACTGTGGGAGGTTGCCAAAATGATGAATTTTGATAGCTTCAGCTCTTTTTATTTATATTAATGAAAACCGGCTATTCAAAATAAGAATCTTTCTTGTTTTGTAAATTATAATGAACACCTAGCAATGCAAATGAACATGTGGGTACTGTACCATTGGAATAGAAAGAACAAGATGTTCTTTCATTCAGAGTTGAGAAGGAACTGCCTACCTGACAATATGAATCATTTCAGTGCATAAACAAGTAGCACTTTCCTATGCAATTACCATAAAACAAGCAAACTCCCAATCTTTCTACTTCCAAAACCAAGCTCGTGTCACAGGCACAGTACAACGTGTCAGCGGAAAGCCATCTGACTTTGTGTTTCTCCTTTCTAGTTCAGGAACTTCAGTTTGAAGAACAGGTACCACTTTGCTTTTCATATAGAAGTACATCAAACTGCACAGATTTTAGAAATCTGCTGACCCAAGTTTCATTTATTACTTTCACAAAGATAAAAAAACAAAAAAAAGTTGTCCTAAAAAAAAATGTTGTCCTAAAACCTAGCACAGGATCAGGTGACAGCATGATGTTTGCAAAAACAAAGTTATGCTTGAGTGAATCAGGAGGTTGCTACAGTTCTGCCAGGTACACATAAACAAAACACTAGGGCTGCAGAACAAAAAGCAAGAAGAAATAAGTAAAGCCCACGTAAGGAGAGCAGAACAGCAGCTAGTTGCTTCTGCTAATAAATGAGAACACTCAGTCATTTCTGATTTGCATATGGACGTGGAGCTTGCACTCCAGGAATACATAAGCTGAGGGAATACTCAAGGAGACCCTAACTTGCACATAGCATTCCAGTCTTCTCTTATAAAACTGTAGCATCTCACTAGACAAAAGAGGTAATTTCTCCTTTAAAAAAGCTTAAAGTTTTTATCATCTCAAATGCTATTAATGTTTCTTTTACTTTTCCAAACTCTGGAAGGCCACCCAGCCCTTCTGCCCAAGTCCAAACACAAGTCTGTATTTTCTTCTTCCTCTCTGCTGATACAGATAATAGTAGTTCCATTTAAGACAGATGAAAATAAGAAGAGAAAGAAACAAATTTTGAAAAGAAAAATGAGTGCCATGCTTTACTGGTAAAAAAAAACAAAAACAAAAACACACACACAAAAAAAAAAAAAAAAAAAAAAAAAACAACCCCCCAAATCACAGAATAGGTGAGCAGGAACAGTGGCCACATGGAAGAAATTAATAAGAGCCAGCATGGATTTTTCACAGATGAATCATACCAAGCCAATATAATTTACTTTAAGGGCAGAGGAAGAAGTCCTGTAGAAAGGAAAGAATTTACGAAAGCTTTTAACATTATTTCAAATGGCATTCTTATAAACAAGCTAAGTAAAAGGAGCCTAAACCACAGAGAAGCTAATAAAGAGTTGGCAAATATGCCTCCAAAAGAGTTTTCACATACTTGTTATCAAGAGTTGATTGTCAGAAGGCTGCTTTGCATGAAATAAGGTCCAAAGGAATCAACCCTGGCTCTTCAGTACTGCCACCAGCTGCCTGTACGACAGGCTAGAGGACCTGTTATATATAGGGTGGAGAACAGAAAAAGATCTGGGATCACAGAGAGAACACAAGTTATGTTTCAGTTTTAAAAGAGTATCATAGCATTCAAAAGATATATAAAAACCTTTGCACTGTACTTCACACTGATAGGACCTCTATGAGAGCACTATGTTCAGCTTGGTGTCTGTATTTCAAAAAAGAAAACCTATGGAACAATTGGGAAAAGCTCAGAGGAAACCAACAAAAACAGTAACAGCTCTAAAAAACACGTCCAGAAAGGAAGGCAGAATGAAAGTGCTGTAAAATGAAAGAGGATAATTCACTTTCTTCATATATATGACGGATAAGAGAAGGAATAGCAGGACTGAATTGGATCAAGGATGAATATGAAGATCTTTATATTATAAAAGGTTATTTGATGGTTAGATTGCTACAGGACACTGCAGAATATCTAGCACTTGAAACTGTTAAGAGTTAGACAAATTTGTCAGAAATTGCATAAATACAGTTAAGGAATCCTTGGTGGGGGCGTAACGGAAGGGACAAAATGACCTCTTCACGTGGTGTTCAGCCTTACAATTCTATGATTTCATAATACATTCCTTTACACCACAGAGCTATGTGTGTAACTTTTTACTGTTTATAGCAGTTCTCTCAGGAATTATATCATTTAGTCTTATTATATTCCACTCACTTCATATTCAATATAAATACTGTAATATTACACTCTTTTGCTTTAGCATTTTTTTTTATTTAAACATTTTTTTTCCCGTATAAAATACCATTTTTAATAAAGCATGGCAGCAATAATAAATGACCCACAGCTAGAGGAGAACTGTAATGGGAATCATATAACAGGGGAATTCTCCAGTTTCATATACATTCAATTACTTTATTTCCAACTGAAGAACTCCATTTCCCTCTGACCAGGGCAAACCTGAGCTGGTCCCTACAGCTGTGGCTCAGGAAATACTCTTATAGTACAGATTCCAATAAATAGTTCACAATTTCCTACTGACACTTCCTCTATAGTTAAAGTGGTTCCTTTGCCAAGTGGGCAAAGTCACATGGGTCAGATTAAATTTCACTCTATCCATCAGCACCAAAAAGCAGAGTTTCAACATCACAGGGTGTTTATGGAGACCAAAAGAAATCTTACTTAAACGCAGTGGCTGCAAGCCTAACAGGTGACACCACTTTTCTAAAAGCAAGGCACCACCCACTGCTGACTCATCCATAGCTATTTCCATTTCTTGCTAGCCTGTCTACGATTACTAATAGAACATTCAACCCTTACCAAATCTTTCTGGAATTTGTTCTGCACCTCAGCCCCTCCAAGGTGCTTCATCTTCATTCCATTCGTCATCCAAATCTCAGGCCCCAACAGAAAGCCGTCTATAAGCACTACCCCTCAAAAATCACATCACACCAGGATTGAATTGTGAAACCTTTGTACACTGCACATACCTATTGCCACATCTTAAATACATTGAGCCTTTGTTCTTTTAATGTCAAAATGCTGAAAAAGTCCATTCATCTTCATTTTTCATTATGCGATCTTCAGTTCAGAGCATGGAAAACGCCTTACTGACATCTCTGAATGGAGAGCCGAATTGCCTTTGTGCTCTCCCGTGCACCGACCGCCGACAAGAGAAACAAGCCAGGAGAGCTAAGTACTTTTTCAGTTACAGAGAGAGCTTATGGGAACACTAAGTTTTAACTGCTCTTCTCCCAGATTCGGCTATTACTGCTGCAGCCCTCCCTAAACATCCCTGGGATTCACTAAACATTTTTGGCATGTAAATCCTTTTAGATTTACTACTTTTAATATAGGGGTCATTCCCTTTCACTGAAATACCACATATGCCATTTTTTTCCACTAATTTTCTCTGGGTCATTTTATCTGGGTCTGCTGCTTCTTGCTTGGAGACAGTTTTCCAGGACAAACCTTTAGGAACAATCCCCACTGCAGACCATCTCTCACTGGGGAGCCAGAAGTTCTTGTTTTCCACTGGCTTTCTCAGCAAGCTCTTTCCTCCCAAATCCAATTTGGTCTCTCACTTATTCAAAAAACACACCTGCAAAATAACACTTTTATGAAAGAGATGCCAACCTTTGCAAAAGAAATTTGTCATAGCTTTTATTTATGCCATAAGAGGAAGAAAGATCCTCAGTGTTTTCAGAAAACTGAACACTACCCTCCATGTTTTCATAAAACTAAACACTTTCTCTGACAAGAGATCCAAAACATCATTTATGTTTGGATCTTTTGATAAAGCATTTCAAGAAAAAATGAGGAACATTAGGGATTTTGATAAAACAAGTCTCACTGTTGCAACACTTGAATTTTAGCAAACTCAGACTCAAATCCAGAGTCCTGAACTGAGCACTTGTATTTCCTCCTATTTGGTATATGGTGGTGAGGGCCTTACAGCTGGCAGCGCACAACCTAACAATACACCAAAGGCAGAAACTTGTGAACATTTAGGTATCTTATGGCAGGCTAACTTCTCTTTCCATTTAAGTTTCGCAGTCTCGAAAGATCTTCTGAGGTAAATGGAGGCATTTTCCTCCCCAAAATAGCAAAGGACTTACCCTTTCTATTTAAGGTAGAGTAAGAGGTAACTTTTAATCTCTCAGTTGTTATATCATTTATTCAGATACTGGAGAGGTCATCTGAATTTCATGAAAAATTCTTTAACACATCTCACAACCTAGTTATGAACTTGTCAGTAGGTTTCTGTTGAAATTATTCCATTTTGAGTAAAACTGTAGAGAGTGCAGAATAACAGTTCGAGATTTCACTTGCCAGGGGAGTGACTTGGATGTCAGTCCTTCCAATATGCTAAAATATGTTTAAGAACTTAAGCAGCCTGTACCTACTTCATTGAATCATTCAGGCAAAGCAGGCAGTCCACCATGGAGCTCTTGACATTTTGCTCTGTTAAGACTGAACCACTTACAGGCCTGCTCTGCAGTGGAATTTTAGTGTAAAAAATATCATTCATGTGCTCTCAGGGCAGTGTGGCAGGAAAGCAGAAGTTGAAGTGCTGTATTTTGTGACTTAGATGCCCAAAGTGGAAACTGGACAGACCTCCACTACACGGGTCCTTTCATGAATCTGCCCTAAAATCCTTCCGCTGCAGAAACCAGTCCTGTGCACACAGAGCCTCTGAATTCAGATACTGGGTAATCTCAAAAACAGTTGAAATGGATGTAATAGAGTGAGAAATCAGTGACTATTCTGGAAAATGAACTCAGACAGAGGAACAATTAAGACGCTTGTCTGTTTCCTCTATCATGAATAGTTCTCTGAGCATGTAATTTTGCAGTCCACAAGGAGAAAGATCAAGATCTCTACGTAAGTTTAGATCTCACGATTTTCATCAGTTACAGTCTACAGTGCTTCTGTGACGCATTTGGAGGGTTTGCTTTGCTGTATTTAAAAAAAAAAAAAAAAAAAAAAAAAAAAAAAAAAAAAACAGTGAAGTGTTAAGTCCAAGGAAAGCCTCCTATCATACTGTGCTTTAGAACTTTTAAGAAAACCTAATACACCTCTGAGTCATTATCTTGATATTTCTAACGTTGAAAATAATAACCTCCTGAGGGATGAGGGAAGATAAAGTGCATGTACAGTCATCCTCTAAACAACACAGCTTCAGCAGAGGAAGATGCTGTTAAACTAATCTTCCTGATTACATTTAAGAAAGTACAGAAATTACAGTACACATTACATATCTCACTTAGCCTTTTGGGAAGCTGCTGATAAATTTTGCTTGACAAGCTCTTAGGAAAATGGTAGCAAAAGAATCTACAATAAGATAAAGAGTTCAAATGAAAATTCCAATTATGAACAAATATCTAGTCATGCTAAACTCCCTTACTAAGAACTGTAGAAGAATAAAGCAAGTAAACAGCAGTATCTGGTAATGCTGCTCACATTTATTTAGATACTTCGTGATAGAGGAATTTCTGATGTACCAGTGTCGAAGTGTTTCCCAGAACAGTCAGTTTAGTCTTACCAGTTCTTTGTACACAACTTTAGTCTGTACAGTGTGTAACACAACTGATCCTGACTGATAGCTAGAGCCCTTACAAGTCAGTAATACAAATGTGTAATAATGGACTCAGTCAGATTTAGGAACTGCACATTATCTCCATGCAGTACTTTACATCCTTAAAACTGTTCTGAGATCCTCATAGTAAGTGGGTGCTTTTCTTTTTGCTTCTTTTTAATAATTCTTTTGAATTCTTTTCAATTTTTTATTCTAGTGACCTAACTAGTAACTTATTAGGTATCTGCTATGTCTTGCTGTAGTTCAACTTTTGACCCTTCAGTTTACACAAAATAGCATGAAAATGCTTTTAAAGAAATATTAGTGACACTAGTTTCTCCCTGGGCACTGTAGGAGGGAGCACTGGGGAAGCAGCCCGGAGAACTCCTGCTCTGCTCCTTCCCGTCGGCGCCTGTGCAGATCCGTTCATGCCAGCACCACATACAAGAACTCAGTACAGGAAGCGCCTGAACTTGGCCAAAAGTTCAGCAGCCAAAAGTTCTTGAAAAGGCTCTGCTCCAAGCATCTACTTCACATCCCAATTCCAAAATGACGGATTTAATTTACATGTCACTGTGCTAATACCTTCATAAGTAAGAGTTAGTCCTTATGGAATGAAGGAATCACTTCTCATCTTTGTTGGTAATGAATGGAGGGAAAACATTGCAGGCAGACATTTGTTTATATGACCACAAAGGTTGCATAAAACAGATGCCTTTCCACACTCAGGCTGCTCAGTGGACTGAACGATGCGCAGAGCAGCGAGGGAGCCGAAATGTTGGTGATCCTGCAGTTCTCAGTAAAGAGAAGACTGCAGTTATCCTTCATCCACTTCCCCACGTGAGCCCCGTATTTCATTTAAGCCTCAGGCTGAAGAGGCCCAGTACTGTACCTGACCATTACTGTAGACACAGTGGAGTAAGAGAAGAACAGGCAATTTTTTTTTTTTTTTTTTAAATTTGATGTCAGGAAGAGGAAGTGCTAGTATGATCCTACTGAGGAGAAGCACTCTATTTTCTTTGCTATTTGTTCTATACAATAGGTGACTGTTTCACCCTTACTGACAGCTCTGATTGAAAGCTCTTGACCTACCTGTATCACAAGCAAAAAGCAGTCCAGCCTTTCAACCAGTCCTATGGCTGAATAATGAAAAATACAGGAGCCCTCCAGGGGCCAGAACTGCTTTAAACCATGACATAGTTATTGTTCCCTTGGCTTATCTCTCCTCTGCAGAACTTTAATGGAAAGATGCATTATTATTATTCACTTTGACACTACTGATGGATGAAGTCTCCGCCAGGAGTCAAAAAGCTGCTACTTTCTTGGGAAGTCTCCTTGGCTTTGAAACTCTCCTGTCCTACTTTCAAATAACCTAAATCTTTTTACTAACTGTGCATGCTGAAAAGTACTGTTTTAGATGGATTTGTGGTAAACGAGATGAAGTGAATTAAGATTCTCTAATTGTTTAAATAAGAAGTAAAAGACACTGAGAGAAAGCTTGGGTGCTAGTAGAATTTTGAGTTTCAAACTATTTCACATGGCTAATATATACCTTCACACTCACCAGTCTTCCCCCCAGTGACTCAGAATTTACTATATGCGCTCTTTTTCCTGATATAACTTCTATTCTGCTTCTACTGAAATGCAAGAAACACTTTCATTCTGTAGCCTAAGAGGACAACTCTATAAAATAAGATTAAAATCTTCACATAACACAAAGAGACCTCTGTAGTACTAAGAGGTCATCATTCCACTGACCTTTAACAACCTACCACTATTACCTTGAGCAAGATAAATGGTCTGTTTTACCACACTTTTGCATGATCAGGTGTGCTTTGCTCTGGGTTAGTGTCAGTTTTTTCACCAGGGTCACTTATGGAGCAAGGCCCTTCCTATTATAAGACTGTTCTAGCTGAGGCAGCGCTCCCATAGCCGTGGGGATGAAAGACCCAAGCTTCATCACATCTTATCAACAAAGCATAATCCTGGGCATGCCAAAATCAATGGGATCTGTCACCTACTTCAATAAAAATGCTTTAAGGAAGGAGAAAAAAAAAATAGTACTAAGGGAAAGAAAATCTTGCTCCTGTCAACCAGCTCTTTATTTAATGTTATTTTTGGCAAGTGCATGCCTAATAATGAGGAACTTTATTACTGCCCAGAGTTTGTTATGACAATGACCAGACTTTCAAGTTCCTGTATTTTTTTTTACAAAGACGTATCAGTCAGAGGTGAGGTGTTTTATTTCAGACTGCTAATATTTTTGTTGGACTTATGGAAAGCAGAAGGCAGCATTATCTTATTTTTACGACATCTTGCAGTTATATTACTTTAAAAAAATAAAATAGACTTTGGATTATATAGATAAAAATATAGCATTGCACCAACATCAGATCTGGCTGGTTAACTCTTCCAGAGCAGTTGACCGATTTAGACAATCTACTGTGTAACAGAATTGTGGTTTCACAGCTGTCTAGGGTACCTTTGGACCTCTTTCACAGACTTTGGGCCAGATTCTCAGCTGATACAGATTTTTCACTTCTTTACAGAGCTGTAGGCTGAAATTTATGTCTCCTGTTGAACTGGAGATGAAGAATAACACTCTTCTCCAGATAAATACCATACTTGGTGAAATTCAATTCCTGTTTATACTACCGTGACTCTACTGAGCTCAGAAGGGGTCTGTGGGGTTTCACCATATCCATTTGGTGTCAGATTCCACCTCAGCTAATAACCTGCAGTTGCCCTAACAATTCAAAAGAGGCTTTGAACTTCAAAATCAGTAACATTTGTGTGAGCCTTATTTGACAGTTTATTTTCTGTTACCCAACCAGTCCACTAAATTCCCAAGAGGGCCAAGGTAAATGATTCAAACTCTAACCTTTCTTTCACCCACACATGGTTATCCTAAGCAGTTCACATCAGTATTTTGGAAGGGAAGTTTTAGTCATTACAGTTGCAAAGTGAATACACAATATAAAAATAATGGAAAAAAAAAAATCTTTTTATAAGAACATCATTTATAAGAACATCATTTTCTTTTAGCCAAGAAAGACTAACTGGCCACTCACATACAATCCATCTGCCATTCTCCTGTATTTAAATCCTAATTCAGCCTTACTAAAATCTCTGATTTTAATGCTGAATTTCATCTTTTGTAATTTGAGGATGATCAGAGTGACATAAAGTGGATTTTTACTTAAAATAAACAATATCTTCTGCCATAATTTTCATGTAGGTTAGTATTCTATAAGATACTAATTTATTATTGTTGGTCCAATCTAAATATTGAAACAATTACAAAGATTTGGAAAAATTAAAGGGTCTGACAATCTTTTCTTGCTCTTTAAAATGATTTTTAAGTCCTCATTTCACAAAGCCAAGGCAATATTACTTATATTTTAACAATATCTTAATATCTTTTAGCTCTGCAGAATGATATGATTGTATGACAGATTAGCTATATCTCTTTACCATGGTACAGCACGTACAGATTAGCTTTCTCAGAGAATACTTGCTATGAAATAAATATGCCAGTATCCTGCTGATAAGTTTGCTATTTCTTTATAATAATTGCACATAAAGAAAGCCTGTTCCTCTCTCTAGGTGCCTTTGACAAGCTCTTGAAAATACGCTTCAAATAGACCCTGGCAGTGACTTGCAATATTTCCATAAAAATATTTCAAATTTCAACTTTGAAAACTACTCCCAGAATCTCAAGTAAACTGTTCTTCACTGCCTATGGGCTAGGAATAAATGCCCTGCCTTGTGCTGGGCAGGCCTGAAGGTTGATAATCACGACCAGCTGCAGCCCAAAGACAGGAAAGTGGTTTCAAAGTGGTGTGGCCATCTCCCAAAGCACCTCGGGAGCTCTTTTGTTCACCACGAAACATCTCTGCGGATCACAGCCGTGATGGTGGGTCAAACTATGACTAGTCTTTAAGTAAAGGTTGGTTCTTCTCTGGAGTTACAGAGGACCTCTGCATGGACCTCTTCCTTCATGCCAGGTACAAGAAAGGCCACAGGCAGAGCTTGCACACTTATGCCAAGAGTGCAAGAAATGCAAAGACAGCAAGTGCTACGCGTGGCGGCTCTCGACAACAACGCAGCATCTCTGCTTGATACGCCGCCAGGCCTATTACGTCTACATTTTGTAGACAACAAATGTTGGAACCAGAGAAAGATGTTTCTTTATAAAGGTGCAAAAAGAAAACCACTTCATTTAATCTAAGGCTACAAAAATATTAGGCTTATTATTTCTACTCCTGTCGAAGTACAGGATGTCCAGTCTTCTAGGAGAGCCGTATCATTCAAGCTCTCTGGAAGGCACATTCTAGGTGATGATTTCTGAGCTAATACGTTGAAAAGCCACGTGGAATATGAAGGAGGGCTGCGACATGCTAACACCGAGAAATCACTCTTCAGACCTTAGCTGCTGCAGAATCATTTCTGAGATATAATCTACGTCCCTCAGAATAACTTGGACTGGAACTCATCCAGAAATGCAGATGCAAAGATAAGAATGACAGCAAATGCAATGGATCAGAGACTCTTGACAAGGGTAAAGCACACCCTGGGAGAAAAAGCAGCTGAACCTCCTTCACTCTCAGCTCCCTCATGGCTGGCTCTACTGCTCACCGCCTGAAAGCTGGAAGGCTCTGGTGCGACGCTTGTGGGCAGCACTTGTGCTGCTGACTGGGAAACTGGTACCCTGGAGATCCTGCCAGGGGAGCTGCAAGTACCAGCGGCCAGGGTTTGGCTTTTGAGCTACGACAGTGGTGCAAAACACACTTTTTGCATAAGGTACCGAGCTGATGGGATGATCCAAACCCCCAGCAACGGCAGGAAGTGAGCCAAAGGGACTGCTGAAGTTAAACGTTCCATGGAAAACTTGTGATCTAGCTGCACCATCCTGGACAATCTAGTACCATTTTGCAAAAGAAAGGTGAGGCTACCAGGGGCTGCAGTCATCTCCTACTGCAAGCTCTTGCATTCCCCTGATCTTACAGTTACCTATGAGCAGGAAAACAGAGCTTGATGGAGCTCAGAGATAGGACGGTTTTAGCAGTCTCAGGAGTTTGGCCATTCCAAATATAGGTGACTTCATTTAAAAGGCAGCTATTAACCCCATCTCCAAGTGACATCAGCTACTCCTGAGGTTTTTCAGTCCCTCCAAAAATCTGATTTTTAGTTTCCAGTTTGCTGAGTAGTGTTCCTATGCTGAGAGGGAGAGGGAAAATATAAGTAAATACTGTGATTTTTCACTTTTTTAACATGGAAAAGCACCGCATGCCAGAAATGTCGTCCTCCTATTTGTCGAGACAAGTTACTAACGCCTATAGTGCAAGATTCAAGAGATAAAATATTCTCCTTCATGTGTGCACATGTGGGAAGGAAAAGGGCTAGTATAAAGTAAACTCTGACGCTGTTGAAAGCATAGCCCTATGGGAGTAACTTCCTAATATGCTCAGCTGCAATGAGCAAGTACTGCTTGAGAGAAGAAACAGGAGAATCTTTGTGCAAGCCCCCTTTTCCCTCCTTGCCTTGAAATGCTTAGCAAATCCCTCTCCTCTTTCTCACTGGTTGAAATGGGGTGATCTGTTCCGGAAAGGGGTGGAAAAGTACGATTCTTTATTTTAAACATATGGTGAAAACACTGAATATAATGTTGGGAATTTGCAGTTGGAAACAGGATAGCAAAAGGGAGACTTTTTTAAAAAATGCAATTAAATCATAGCACAAAAAGGGAAGGGGTTGAGCGGTAAGGGAAATCTTTGCAGCTGGAGTAGGTCAGGCAGACAGAACAGATTTGCACATTCAGTTTATTTATTATTCCAAAACGTGCCTGAAAACAAGGCTCAGAAGTGCAAATCTGCAGCCAAGAAGCGGAAGGGCGGCAATGGTTGAACAGGGCATTTTTTAAAGATTAGTCACTTTAATGTGCCCATATATAGCTTCAAAAAATGGACCAGATTCTCAGTGTGTGTAAAAGACAGCAGTTCACAGAACTATATTATTTAGACTAACACAGAATCTGCTGGTTTCTACTTCTGGCAAACACCAAAGCAAAAAAACTACACAAAAACACACAGAGCAGCGAAGTAGAGAAAAACAGACCTTGCAAAAATATGCTTAAGCCTATTAAAAATACATGTTATGTTTTCTTTTAAGCTTTAGAAAGATTTTGTGCTAGAGCTCCACTTTCCCCAGCTGTGCAGCTAATTTTAGTGGTTCCCACATGTTACAACACTAAACACTTCTGTCAGTCCCTCCATTTTTATTGGGAGAGTGTATGGGGGGGTATTTGATGTTTGTTTTCTAAGTAGCCACTAAGGTGAAGCGTATCCCTCAATACTTAGCAGTATGCTGAAGGCTTTGGTATGCTCTTCCCAGTCATTTTACAACCCAGATGCAGTAACGTTAGCTTAGAACAGGTAACTTCCCTAGCAATTGAAAGAAGGGTAAAGGAAGATAATATTTCACTATACAGTAGAAAGGGTAGCAATTTCCTTCACATAGGACGTGGTGTTCCAGACAGAAAAAAGCCTGAGGTATCTGAAGTAACCACTGCTTGGCAACTGCTGCTGCTGCGATGCTGCTACGGTGTGTGGGGTGAACGCAGCCCCAGCCTTGTCCTTCAGACACTTCTCCCTGCTCCCTTCCTCTAACAACTCTGCGACCTGCTCAGGGCTCGCTATGTGGTCCAGGTACCAGATAACATCAATTAGAATTAGCGGTCAGTGTATTATTTTGTTCAAATTAAAAGGATTCAGCTTTAAATGTCTAAATGATTCAGCAACTTCCGGGAGAAAGAACACCGAGAGGCAAAAATCACGGGTAACAGCTCGGCATATTCTGTCTTCTGAAGATTCACATTCCTTCCTTTAACTTTCCCTTCTTGATGATAACTATACAAATGAAAAGCTAAACACAATTTATCTATCTAGGACTTTCTCTGACTTATTTAGCATCAACCTCATCTGATAGCATCATCTAAATACAATTAACCAATCTGTTCATGTATGAATTTTCTTCACTTCTATTTTGGTAAAACTTCATCACTTCATCAGTACCTTTTTTAGAAAGAACTGTAGAAGTGAAGGCTGAAATGTTATGCTGCACAGAGACAAGCTGTGACGATAGCCTGACCTCTTGTTCTTTTTTAGTGAAATCCATCTGTCCTTTACTTTTGTCTTCAAAAAATGAGAATTTTTAAATAAATGAGAAATAAGGAGTTTACAGAGTAGGCATAAAAAATAGAAAGGAGGCCATCTCCCTATATTATGGCATTCCTACTCATTAAAACTCTCTGTAAAACGTGAGGGGCTATTTTTCTAATAAACGGCAGTATTGAGATTAAACGCAAAACCACAACTTTTTTTTGTTAGAAAGCACACAGAAAATGACAGAATAATACATCCACTCTGCAAACTGTTCTGTATTTTGCACCACACTCAAAAGAGGTTCAAAGCTACTAATCTTAATGTCACTTAGCAGTGGCTAATGAGCATGGCACTCTTCTATGGCAAAGGTAGAAACCTGGTTAAGAGCTTGTGGGACATGATCAGGCCACTGTGGACGCTACTGTGGTGAGGAGATTGCTACAGATGACCTGATCAGAGTGAGGAAGGAAAAAATCAAGGAATTCTCCATATGGCGGGCCCTGGTTCCTATAGGGGACTTTAATCTCCCTGTGATCTGCTGGAAGGACAAAATGGCAGAACAAAGTCAGTCAAGAAAACTTCCAGAAGGTGTCATGAACATCTTTGATATTGATACTACATGGGATACCTGGGGAAGAGACACAGGTGGATGTTACTAACAGTGACACATTGGTGGCTGGGGAGACAATAGCTGACGGTTGTCTGAGCTATAGTGACCATGACTTAGTGGAGTTCAAGATCTTGAAGAGAAGGAAGAAGGTAAAAACCCTGGACAGACCCTGGACTTCTGGCCAGCAAACTTCAATTTATTCACGGGAAGGGTAGGTGGGAACTGACCCTTCAGGAGTTAGGTCTGAGGGGCAAAGGAGTTCAGGAACACTGACAGGTCTTTAAGGACAGCATCTTCCAAGTGCAAGAATGATCCGTCATGATCCACAGGAAAACAGACATATTAGGAAACTGGCTTGGCGAAGCAGAGAACTCATGATCCAACTCCAATGCAAATGGACAATATATAGGAGAAGGGACAGGAGAGGGACACGCTACGAAGGAGGAATTTATGAACAATGCCTGGAGCATTTGAGGCAGGTGTTAGGAAAGCCAAAGCTCCCCTGAGGTTGAGATGTGCAAGGGAATTTTCAGAAAGTATTTTAAGTCTCTCCTTGGATGTATATTCCTTGGATAAGTTCCCTTTCATATAAAGAAGGAATTTGTTGCATCATTATAAAGGATGAATAACATTTTGTGGTGGTACAAAATGCTCTTTAAATGAGACTTGTGACTTTTGTGCAAATGTCTACCAACGACACTATCACATGCCAGATAATGACCCCAAATCACTTCTCATTTACATGCAACAGTCAATCCAAATTCTTCTCAGGAATGAAAAATTAAGCATTATTTTTAAAGAAATATATTCTTAAACAAAAACATGAGGTTATAAACAGGTTATAAACCTGCCTGAGAAACGTCTCTATAATAGGAGATAAAGATTTTTTCTAAATAACTCTTAGGTGATATTTAGACAGCTCTTTAATAACACAGAAATTTTGTTAGTTGAGTTATAGTTTCTACTTGTGCTTCCAGCTGGCTGATGCCTGCTGGACAAAGACAAGAGCCAAAGAAACACATTGCTCTGTACAAGAATCAGAGAAAGGAAAGGCTGGGAGCCAAATCATCCCCTCTGCTTCTAGGTGCCTTGGGGTGGAATCTCACACAGACTAACCAGAACTTGCACGGAATTTTTTTAAAAAATGCAGATACAGATGTCATACTTCTAAGCATGTCGCCCAAGACCACTGCAGTTTCCTCACAGCAATTAGGTTTTGCACGGTGACCTCCCTCTGGTGGATAAGGCCCTCCATCAGATGGGTTTTGACCTCTCCATAAATATGAAAACTGAGCTATGCAACTTTGCCAGACCTCCACAATTGAAACCTGACTTTGATCTTCTTTATGGAGACACCTGGCCCCTGAGTCGGTAACAGGAAAATGTTGTGATATATGTGAAATATTGTTCTTTCCTATTTAAATATACATAAAGGAAAAATGCATAATGCCAAAGGACTGGGCTAAACCATCTGAACAGGAAAGTTCAACTCATAAGCTTGTTTAAAAACAGCTTTGGAAGCAAGTTTTATTGGAGTATGTAGGTCTGCTGAAAGTTAAACTTTGCATGTTGAAATATATAGCACTGTAAAAGCAAAATATTTTTTATCTTTAAATTTTTAAACTTTCCCTTCTTGGACTGTTCTGAAATGCAGGCATTTTGTTCTACTTTCTACTGTAGCCAGCCTTCAAAATTTGCAAATCTACTAAAAGAAGTTCTGTCTTCATACAGTTCTAAAATTCATGTTGCCAGCTCTCTTAGTGCTTTGCTGTCTATGTCCTGCAACTACAATAGAGGAGAAAAACAGTTTGTAGGAAAAGTCTCATGCCTTATTTCGTGGTCCAGTCTGGCAGCATACACTGGCTTTTATTTTCAATAACACTTCTAATACTTGACAGAATTCAATATCAGTTCAATCCCTCAGCATCCATTATACATAATCCTTGTAAAATTGAGGATGCAGGGAAAGTGAGCAGAAGCAGCTAAGGGCAAAGAATTTATTTTTTTGCTCGGCTTTGACTATGCGCATGTTTTAATCATGTGTGTTAGTGGCAATGATACATTAAAATAAGGGAACCTCAAAAATACATGGTCCTAACCACAAAGAAAAGGTTGTGTAGAGACTGGGGACGTTCAGCAGCTGATACCCCTGCATAGGAGTTCTGCACATGAAGCTTTTCTTCCTCCTTGTTTACTATACTGATTGAGTCCAAATTCTGCCTTACTGCATTTGACTGCAGTTGAGTGTGTGCATAACCCCTTCAGCTCTAACCAATGTTCTACAGAGCCTGCTTTCCTGGCATGGCATTGCCTTGAAGGGGGTTTCTGGTAAAATGAGAAAATGTATCAACTAGGCATTTATTACAGATCAGGCATGATTTTATACGATTCATATGGAAAGATTCTCATTGGCTTGAACCAGATCAAGCCCTTAGCCCTTAGCTCATCTTTATCCTAACTGACCGAATTCCTCAGTTGACGGTTTAATATTTTGTATTTTACTACTTCTGTTTATTTTTAGGCAAATTATGCTTAAATTTTTTTCAGGAACAAATATTAGAATCATAACAGCTTTTAAAAAGTCCTGGTGGTTTCTGTAACTTTTTATTCCTTCCCCCAAAAATTATCTTTAATGGGAGATATTTACAGCCTACTCACTTGCTCCTACAAGCAATTTTTACACTAACTGCTTCTCAATATTTAAATTTTAAAATCCATTTCTGCATATTTGAGGTAATGTAGATCAGTTTTAGCACTAACAGACTAACTTCACAGAACTGAAAACAAATAAAGCAGGAGATGCGGTATACCCACAGGGATGTCACATTGATCTGAGACTATAAATAAGTGCCTAATTGTTAGAGCATATGTCATGTTCTTTAGGAAAGACAACTGTTTTCAGATCATACAGGAAAAAAACAGCATAGGCCTGGCTAGCAACTAGGCAATCCAGGACATTTTTTTGAGATGAAACTTGTTTTGGGTTTTCCAAGGGGTTAAGGTGGCATTTTTTTGAGCAGTGCACATAGGAAGAAATTTAATGCCATCATTACTAAAAGCCCCACTGGGAGAAGTGCTGGAATTTAAGGGCAAGAACAGAGCAACACAGTTGGTTCCGACTACTTGATTTTTGCTGGGGACCAGGATGTGGCATTCCGAAGGGGATGGATTTCATAAATGAAGCACCAGGAAAGCGGTATGAATTAAACCAACCCAGCTAATGAATACAGAACAGTTTCCGAAGTTAATGAGAAGAGTGAAGTAACAATACACGAAACGACTTCTAGGGTCGTTCAAAGAAGTTAGAACACCTATGTATATGCAAAGTACTAGGAAGGTTTTCCACCATCACAAGACTACTAAATGGTCTCAGTGAATGTTTACACGACAAACTGCCAAACATCAGAGGTCACAGACTGTTCATGAACACCCTCTAACACATCTAAGACACTCACAAGTTTCAACAGCAGGCGAAGAAAAAGAACCCTAGAAGCTGATACTTGAACAAAATTTCTGTGCAAATAAGTAAATACAGTGAGAGAGAACTGTACAACAGTTCTGAAGAGGAGAAGATTTGAACCGAACTTCTCTGATAATGAAGAAACCTTAGTGAGGGTCTTTTATCGCATTGCAAAATATATCAAGACAAAGACAGTGCACCTGAAGAAAAAGAATGAATCTAGTCTGATGGAGACAGAGTATTAACAAAAGAGAAGAATCATATCAAACAAGTAGGTTCAAGAAAATTCATAGTGCAGAAAGAGAACTCCCCAAATTGTTAACATTCTTACACAGCAGTTCAGGGGGATTATATTACCACAAAACAAGCTTAGCTTCTGCTGCCATAAACAGCAAACCAAAGCAAAGAAAGATAAATAAAATTCAGTGCTTACTAAGGAAACCAGTGGAAAATGTGCTCATGTACAGTTTGAAACTCAGACTTTCTGGTTCCCTAAATTAAAACATCACAAATGGAGATTTTTTTTTTCAAATTACAAAAGCTGTTTCAAAATCCATTTTCTAGTAGAGAAATGTATCTTACAGCGAAAATCCTTTTGCTTGTTGTTGCGGGTGAGCGAGGGGTGATGCACTTCACTTATGAGAGAGGAGCAGCAATATCTTTTATTGAGGTCAGTTAGTGACTCAACAAAGTTCAGTCATAAACAGATGATGATTTTATGAGGTTCGATGGCAAGGTTCACACAGCTATTTATTGTGTGAAGGAGAGGGTCAGGGAGACCCTCCCATTGAGGTTCAACGTTCAGAATGGACCCTCTAACCTTCCAGACGCCTCCTGAGTGGAGCCTGGGTGCAGCTGGATCAGACCTCGCCCCAGACTTGGTCAGTGGTTTATGTCTAAAGGATTTATGTGCACAATCAGAGCTAGAACTTAGCAAAGGTTCCTGAAGCTTTGCAAAGGTTTAGCATGCTGTTAATCACTCACTGAGGATCTGCCACGTGCAAGGAATCTCTCAACCTCACGGTGTAAATTTGAGAGGTGTCCCTGCCCAAGAGGAGGCTCTGCAGTGCAGCCTGCTGCCTTGTGGGAGAGCTCGGTGGCCCTGGGGCCTGACCCTTATTTGTGCCGGGGAAGACGACTGACTCAGCCTTGCACACTAGATGGGTCCTAGTTGGTGCATGCCCAGATAGCCCCTACCTTTGTGCTGTTTACAGGGAAGTCCGGTTGAGGGGGAAGCCTTTCAGGAGCAAAATTTATTCAAAAGTATCTAGGTGCTGCAAAACTTAGAAGGGCTGCAGTATCCAAAGACGAGTCCCATTGATGGCGTAACCAAGGCAATACAAAATGGGCTCAGTAGGGCTTCCATGAAGTTGCAGCTCCATCTTGAAACACGAAGCCCTGTCCTTTGGACAGAACATACTTGCAGAGGCACCATCCATCACTTACAGCTCTTTATGACCCAACAGTTAGTACAAAGACAGATGAAGATAATGCAGTACCCTGTCTTCTGGGTTTTATTTTAAGGTATGCACTGAAGTGCTGGGCAGATACCCAAAAGATATAAAAAATGTAGAGAAAACATCGCAGGAAAGTTCTTTTATGTTAGTTGTAGGACAATGTTTTCAGATCCTAGAAACATACAGAGGAGTACTCTCAATGCTAATTTGCCTTTGTAAGGTTTGCTATTGGACTTTAAAATGGGTAACTTCCACTAAGATAAATCACAGCTAGTCTAGGTTATAACAGAAATAATGACTGCAGAATAGCAACAAGGTCAAACCACGAATAAAAGAAAGATTAAGAATTCCACTAGTCAGCCTTCTCTTTTTGCCACCCTGAACACTATGTGCTACAGAAAAAAAATGATGCTTTGCACACATTTATATATGGAATGCTTTTTTTATGCCCTAAAAAGAGGCTAAAAAGTGAGTCTTTTTAGCTGAAAGCAGCAATCATAGTTTAAAAATATGCAGAGAGAAACTGACCCTCAAAAAGAAGTTAGTTTTTTCAAGGTAGCAAAAATCTGTGGAATATCTAGAACACATAAATGAGCAAGGTAGCTGGGTCAAAACTGTCACTGAGATTGTGCAAAACCACCATATTACAATGAGCGTCCTAAATGATTTTGGTGTAAACAGTCCAGAGCACGCGTGAATTCTAGATTAACAAAAAGCCAAATAAACAATAGAAACAGCATAAAAAGATGAGGATTTTTGTGTCATTTCCACCCTTAGCTCACCAGCAAAAGCAATCAAGACTTAACATTAACAATTTAAGAAAACAAAGAGAATAAAAACCTTTCCTATGAAGAATGCCAAAAAAAGTCTCTCCATGCGTTTGTATCTATTTTTTGATTATGGAAGGAAAATGAAGACCAACCCTAATTCATTTGCTCTGCTCTTCATATACAAATTTGCAAGTGTCTGTTAATTCACATATGTCAGGTGGCTGAACACAGTGTGCCTGAAATGTTATGCAATAGAAGGCCATATTTTGCTTTTCATTTGATTTAGGCCTTTGGCAGAAGCTCTCATGCTTAAAAAGCATCTGCAGAGCACATGCACACCTGGTTTTCCATCAACACAGGCCTGAGCTATTCTTCTGAGCTATTTTCCACTCTATTTCGCTAGTCTTAGCATGTCAGCTTCTCTTTCAGTGTATTTGTTCTGATAATGTAAAGGAATAGGCAAGGGGCAACTCACAAGTTACAACCAGCTCCTAAATAGGATCTTCTGCTCCCATTTCTCCTATTTTTGGCTGTTCCTACTTGACGTACTGCCAAAATTGCCCCTCTCTTGTAATTTTTTAAAATGTAACTAATCTTCCTTGCAGAGTGCCTTTTTGCTATTCTGGTGCAAGGTAAAACACAAAGATCATCATCATTATTATGATCACTTTGCTGGGAAATTGTTCCCCAACAAGTAAAATATGGTAACAGACGCTTAAGATGATAAAGTGGGAAGCCAGAAAAGTCTTTGCAAAGCAACTTTTTCAGAAAGTTCATTTGTTTACCTGAAAATCCTCAGGTGCCTAGAGCTATCAATATTGAGCCCTACCAATATGTCCAGAATTGGACAGGCATTGACGGCGCTCGCTGCCGAGAGCGAGCGCTCACTGTCGATGCCCTTTGATGGCTTCCAAGAGCAAAAGGGGCCCAAGAGGGAAAGCCCGCGATGCCGCAGGCAAGCCAGAGGCACGAAGGGATCCTGCCCGTCCCCTTGTGGCACCTCGTGTGTGGATCCCTGTAAGCAGGTGTGGAAATCCACAGGCCCCGAGGCCTCAAGTCGCCTCGAGGTGACTGGAGATGGAGAGGTATCACTGTGGACAGAGAGGGATCAACAGCTCTGGGTGGGTCGGCCTAGGGATACATTGGGCAGCCGCTTGTCCTCACAGCCCGTTGGTGAAAAAAACAGTCAGTGTTGACAGATGGTGACGCTTCCCTCAAGCAATATGGGCCCCTGAGGCAAAGGGGCATGTGCCTGTAGAGAACAAGCGGATCTGCGCCCTATCAACAGGCGGAGGTGAATGAACCAGTCCCTTAAGGAACTGTAGCCGTTTGCTAAAGACTGAGAGAAAACTGCAGCTACAAAGTGATAGTGAACGGAGAGTCTTCCGCTTCTTCAGCTTTGTGTAATGAACATGTTGGCTCTCTCAAGGACCATGTCTGGCTAGGAAATCACATTTGCTGAGCAAAGCAAACACTGCAATTCCTCCCCATGGCACCACTGTCATTTTTTTTTTTTTTTTTTTTGGATCAACTGACACCTGTGGAAAATGCAACCTTAATTATTTGGCCTACATTTTTATTGCTGTTTCACTGCAAATACAACAGAGCAGTCTAAACATGACACTCTCTGGTTTTAGACACAAATCAGGCAGCTAATGTTTTCATATACACCAGAAGCAAAATTATTTGTAATTTATTGACCTAAGGCTTCAGGTATCAAGGCAGCAGCTTCATATTTGTGATGAACAACTTTAGCTAAAGAACAAGAATATCTCAGAGAGTACAAAAGAGGAAGAACAAACCACCCAACATTCCAAAAAGACAGGCACAGGCCTATTCAGGAGGAAATGTGGAATGGAAGGTGCTGCTTGGATGTAACTAGAGAGGAAGGTGCCTGCAGAATATCCCAAATTTCTAGTTCTTCTAACAGTAGTATATAGAGCAAGGCTCTTTGGATGGTAGCAAGAATTAAATCAATAAAATTATGTAGAACTTTAAAAAAATCCATAATTCTCTCGCAGCTAATACAGAATGACCCTTTTTTTTCTACAGACCCCTCAAGGCACCATACAGATGTAGCACAGAATGCATTATCTGCTACCATATTCCCTAGCTGCTCTCTGAAACTGTTTCCTGACAGAGCCACAAATTCCACATTTTACGAACTTTGGAGAATGGCAGAAACACAATGCCAAGTCCTGCTGCTACCGTGAAGTAACTCCTTGGCATCCCACCAGCTGGTGTTCTGTACAAAGGCTTTTTCAGTTCTGCTGTGATCATCTATTTTGATCATCACTCTAGATTTATACTGAGAATAGATGGAGCGCTTCTTTTTAATTATCTGTTTCAGGCTAACATTGTAAGGTTTGGTCTGTGTTTAGTGCAGGTTGAATGATTTCACCTCTGATTTATAAGACTATGCTAGGGCCTGTGAGCAAGACAAAATTACACATGGAAAACACCCAAGGATCAAATTTCACAGAGAGTTTTAGGATCTGGAGGCTCGAAAATTCTAGTTGGGATTGACTAGAGACACTGTCCCTTTCAGAATGATCTGTCAATGCACAGTAACTCTGCACAATTCACTTTGCTTGGTTTCGCTTGTTCAGAAAAACAGAAGGGAGTTTGGCTTCAGCCTAGTAACACTTGTAAAAATTGTATGTAAGATCAGTTCATCTCTTCTGCTTGCTAAAAAGCATCTGTGTATTCCAGAGATCTTTAAAGTCTATTTTTG
The DNA here is from genome assembly GCA_035222435.1 of Microcambeva ribeirae. Classification (NCBI taxonomy): domain Eukaryota; kingdom Metazoa; phylum Chordata; class Actinopteri; order Siluriformes; family Trichomycteridae; genus Microcambeva; species Microcambeva ribeirae. The sequence continues at coordinate 11,882 of JAYECN010464391.1, read as the reverse complement.
CAGCATTTGAAACAACCTGAGGCTAACATAGCACGTGCTAAAATTTCAAAGGAAATCTGACTGCAAGCTTGGCAATAATTGTCACACCATTCCTTACTACTGTTGATGGAACTACACAAGTAGCTGCGTTTACACAAGCTACTGCCAAACGACCAAATTATGCTAAATGAGCAAAACAGGAACTTAGAGCAATGCACGAAAGACCAACTGAGCATCACAATTCTAGTCTACACTGCCAAGCAAAAAGGTGAATAAGTTTGTATTTTAAGGAGCGGAGTTTAATCTTTAGGATTTGAGGACACTGTACTTTCAGATTGAAACCCTGTGATTCCAGGGAGGGGGAGCATCTAGTTGCAAAAGAGAAAGATACAAATTTATACACAACTTTATAAGACTGAAAAAAAATCTTATTAAGCCACAGAGCCTCCTAAAACATCTTGCTTCAAGGGACTCCAATTTCTAAACAAACAAGCAAGTGAACAAGATCTGTCTAATGCACTACGGAGGTGAAACACCGTGCCCTTGTCTAAGCAGCAGGGTTTAGGTGGGCTCTCCGACCCCTAGGCATGGATGCCCCCGCGCCCTGCATCCAAGTGCCACGCTGAGCCAAGGCTCAGCGCACGTTGCTTCCTTCTTCCCCCAGTCTCCGCACAGTTCAGTTTCCATAGGAAGGGAGCCTGAGCCTCCAGGGCTGCAGATAGCCACAGTGTTCGCTGGTTAGATCCTCAGGCTGAGGGATAAGGCAAGCAGGACCCTCCACCCCATTTTTGAAAAAATACCCGTAGATCTAGTTTGATTGAAGACACCCTGCCTTCACTGGACACCTATATTACATAAAGCAGAAGATGCCTGAAAACAGATGTTTCTAGCTGCTGTACAATTCATCAGATAATTACGACTTTCATGGAAGTTCTGTCAAATTCAGTGGTCCCTGTTGGGGCTTTCTCTTCTCATGAACCTTCAAGCATTACAGAATACCTAGCTAGCAAAAATATATTCTTTTTCCAGTTACCTGGGTCCTCCCCATGCAGGGAAAAAGTATCTAAACTACAGAAAAACATCATCTTTAGAATGTTTTTCTAGTAAAATGTCTAGAAATTCTCTCCAGTAAAGTATCTAAACAGATTTTTTTCTTCTCACATTTCCACTATGTAATTGTTTTTCTTTTTTAAATCAGGAAGGCATAGTGAGCAATAATCAATACTTTTCAGTCCTTATCACCACGTAGGAAAATATCACAATAGTATAAAGGAGAAAATTATCTTATCTTATTATAATAGTGGCTCCTGAACAATCTTTTCTTACAAAGCTACACCTAATTCCCTCAAGGACAACACACAATATTGCCTGTGACTGTATCAGGACGAGAAGTTCTTCTAATGTTGTTACATCAAAATCTGAAGATGAAAAAAGAAAGAAAAGGCAAGATAAAATTGAATCTAGACTGGGTATATTCAGCAAATTCTGCTATTTATACTGGATTTAAACCTTAAGTATTGAAAAAGTAATATGAACACAGCTATGCTGATGTAAAGGACAGAAAATACATCTGCTTGTGATGCCCGTAGTTCAGAAAAGAACTGACAGCTGTCAGAATGATTTTTTCGTGTCGTTTACAAAATAATAAAAGATTGGTTTCTTCAGTGGAAAGTAAAAACTGTTTCTGCTTAGAAAACTTGTGATTCATACTTAGTTCTTATTCTTATTTTCCCTAAGCTCCCTGGAATAGCATTTTCTAGGCTGTCTCTATGACCCTCAAATCTCTCCTTCCTCTTCTCATTCAATTCTAAAGAGTTTAAGGTTTGTTCTTTGAAAAAACAGCCTAGTGCTCGTGAGGGAAAGCTGTTAGGGACAGAGCATTAGCAGCCCTTAAGTCTGTAACAGGATGCGTTCAAAGGCTTTTGACTGTTCCCTAGGCATAGTTTTAGTCCTGAAGTCAGGCGCCTGCCTTCGGAGGCAACCGTCCCTAGAGAAGGGGCCAAAACTTCTCCTTCAGTTCCTGTTACAGACCCGGGACCTTCAGGAAAAAGGGCAGAGGCCACAACACCTAAAATACTCCAGCAGAGACCGGAATCCAGAGAGACCAAGAACACTGCCGTGTGCCTACAGCTTCTTGCGGTCCTTTAAAGATTTAGCAGGACTAGGAAAGTAAATTGAGCTGAAAAACCTATTAGTTAACACTTTCCACCAAACATGTTTTAAATTACTGTGATGGAGAGAAAAAAGAAAGTTTAAGAATGAGTGCCTTGGTTGCTGTCAACATGAAGCTTGATGACAACTAGATTAAACGCTCTCCATTCATCTACCTGTACCTTCGCATTAGGATTTGTTGGACCAATGAGACCTTTCCTTAGTAAGGAGCTCTTCTAAGGGCTGCTTGCACCAGCTGTTAGCACAAGACATTCTTATCTGCTCAATTTACAAGCCTAATGGAAAAAATCCTGCAAAACCTAATGCATTCTCAATATTCAATTTGAAATGCTCATAACTCAGTCAAATGAAAACCGATTTTCTCTGGAGAACTGAGAAGCATTTTTTCTTGGTGAGGGCAATTTCCAAGCCATATTTCAAGTTTCAATTCCCGGCAGTTTTTGCTGTAGAACTGTTTAAGAAGTCACATTATATATATACATGAAGCATATATATATAAAATTACATATATATATTTTACTTTGGCATTTTTTCTACCTATCAAATTCATCAGCGTCCAGCAGAGCTGCCCTGCCTTTGCTCAAACTTGCTGGGCAGAACAAAAACACAGGCGGCTTCAGGCAGAGACAAGGAGGGGGACATTACAGATGCAAAGGTAAAACTGCAAAAAGTTATGAGGAAATAGCAAGTGAGAGTTGGAAATGGAAATCTGAACAGTAGCTGTTTATTCGTCTGCTTCTGTGACATAACAGAATGCTTTTCCTTTTAGCACTTTTAGTCAGACTTTATATAAACATGTCAATGTTTAGAAGCTTATCCAAACTCATCTGGGCCAAAAAAAAAAAATCTTTGTAAATATATTTGAAAAATAGCATGGCATATTTATATTATGATATATGCATGTGCAGACTACAGTTGATGAAAAAGATGTGCATTAGCTGATCTTAATATATACCTAATCTCAAGAACTATTTGCACAATATGCCATACATAATCCACACTGAAAATACATGACTTTGCTCTGTGTGGTCAAATGAAACTCTCTTTTCTATTGTTTTGTCTCCTGTGGTCTTCCTTTTACTCAAACAATAGTAATGAAACAGCATGATTTCTAATGTAATTTCATACCTATATAACAATTTAAAACAGAAGCACAAAATAAGTCAATATTTACTTTTAATTACCCCCAACAGATTGCTTTTCTTAGTTGAGGCTCTTTTTATGTGAGTATGCGCAATATATAATACATATAAACACATACATAAAAATACATCCACGCTTCCGCATTATTTGTAGCATCTAATAAGCTTACATTTTGCTTATGGCTGCAATATTGCTGTGTTCTTCTCAGCCACTGGTAATTTTTGCCCTTAAATCCTTCTCAGGTCCCTTCCTAGAGAACACAGGTGTGACGTATTTTGCACTAGCTTATTAAACAGCAGCATGTTTTACTTGCTATGAAAAAAGGAGCCATACCTCTGACCTGCCACATGAATGGATCTTCCAGTCATTTGAGAAAGGCAACCATGATTCCAAGTCAAGTGCTTGGGCTGGAACTCAGCCTAACCACAAAATATTCAGAAGATGGACTTAAAATGACCACTGAGAAGTTGTACAACCCGGGCTACTTCTATCCCGATTGGGGTACAGACTTACTTAGCAAGCTTGTGCATGAATTGAAGGAATAGTTATGCCCAAGGATTGTGAAGTAGAACAAGGAGCATGAGCAAACACAGAACAACTTAAATAAACCTAAGAAAAATTACAGTATAAAGAAAACCATAAAGAGGTGCAAAAGGAGTAAAGAAGCACAGTGTTATTGGAAAGAGATGACAACCGTTGACAAGACTGGCAAAAATCTCAGGAGGACTTTAAGAAGTGCATCTCCTCTGGCTGTAAGATGGGAACAAATAACACAGAAGCAAGGTACAAACACTCCTTGCTAGGACCTCTTGCGATGGGCCTTCATGAGGATGTGACAGAGCAACCCAGACGGGGGATCAGAAGGACTGTTCATCCCTACACTTCACTGCAACGTGTCAAAGAAATGAAGTCAATCTTGCTGTGTTCCTCACTTGGTTCTATTTTGCAAGGTAGGGGCGTCTGCAAAGTTTCTGATCTGTAACATTCACTACTGAATGGATCATGCACTACACTTCCTAACCCACTGAGCGCCTCCTTAAGCACACAAGCATCTCCTGCAGAATGGCTCAAAGCAAGGAGGAACAACTAAAGTGTCAGCGGGTTAGTGCAACGTTAGTGCAGCGGGTTAGAGATGCAGAACTATAATAAAGCCTCTTGCTTTCCACAACCCCCCCCCCATTACTTCCTCTAAGATTGAGAGGCTATTTGAAAGATATAGAATAAGTCCAGGAAAGAAGTTAAAAATTATTCCTTTCTTCCATTTCCTTCAGAAAAGAAAAACTCTCACGTTCTAAGGTACTAATAAAGGAAATTACTAGGATGCCTGATAATCCTCATAGAATTGTAAGCCTCTGGCCTAGTCCATAGCCTAAACATAGTAATAGAATAAATCTATAAAATTCAATTCAGTTTGCAGCCTAGTCTGGAGACCACAGTGAATAAATTCAGCTTACTGCTTTTAAAAAATAGGCACATGTTTCTTTATAGCAAATATGGGGTTTTGTCATTTTTTTTTTTTTTTTTTGCTGCTGCAGCACCTTGAATATCGGAAGAGTTTCTCAGCTCCAGAAAAGTTTGTTTCATCTTATGACCTTCTCTATGAATTAAACGTTACTTCCATTTTACTTATTGACAGCAAAAATGAAAAGTCACGTTGAGGTCAGGATCATAAAAATTAGTGGCCCCAACACATTAATAAATGACTGATTTGTCACAATATGGCCTTGTTAGTTCCCAAATTCTTGATAAACAGCAATCCAGAAGAAAAACACTGAGAGCAATTCACCTTTGAAGCCAGGGTCAAAGCAGCCATTTGATCAACTGAAAACGAATGAATACTCTGGAAAACGTGTGCGATAATTATTTGCCAGTGACAACCCAGGGTAATGTATGGACATGCAGCTAGAACTGGAAGCTTTATTTCCTCTGCCTTTTGTAACAGCTGAGCTCAGAACGGCTGCTGGGTCACACTTCACATGCACCACTGTAAACCACCTAATGTTTGCAGCAGCACTAGGAACTATGGTTTGAGTATTTTTTTCAAAGACAGATGTCAAACAGGGCTGTTCACTGCTAACAAGAGCATCTTTCTTTGGCTCGGACTGCATACATGACAGGGGAAACTAAACAGACTTTTTATTAACTGGATTTTCAAGTACCCTGTTCTCACTGTTTCATCCTAGCACACATGTCGAAGCTGTCCCTGCTCACAGCATGAAGATTAGAGGCTTGTTTCTACATCTCTCTTCCTTTTACCATGCAGTTATTTTATTTTGTCTTGAATTCAAAGGCTGCTGGGAAGTGTAATAGCAGCATAGGATTAGCAGGAATCATTTCTTTCTGCGTATTAACATTTCTGCTCCCCACACGCCATGTAGCAGAAGCACATCCTGCTTTACATGAGGGGTCCAAAGCAAAGAAACAGACTTCGCTGCTCTGGCCTATGATCACCCACCCTCTACAAGCCTCTTACAGCAACAGGCTGGGTGCTGTTGTGGGAACACGTGTGCAGCCAGTGCCAGGGCTGGGGAATGAGGTGTGGAGGATAAGAGAGGGCCAAGGCCTCCCTCTCTGTTCATGAGCACCATGCAGTGGGTACCTGTGGTTTCTTCTGCTCACTTCCCTGCCATGGCCCTGCATATAGTTTGTGTAGTTTAGATACTCTAAATGGCTTTTTATAGTGTTAAGTACTAGTCATTTTTCAGATATGTAAAATCAGGGCATTGTGTGACAGGATTTTTGGAAATCCTGTACTGTGATCAAGACTCAGTTGTAATAGTCACTCTGCAGAAAAGCGTATTAAGAAATAATTCTTCCTCAGTGACACCCCAAATATACAAGACAAATGGTGAGAGAAGCAGAAACAAAATTAAAATAACTAGTCCAAGTCCACATGACAGTGTAACAGTTGAGCCGCAGATAAAATCCAGACATCCAGGTTCACTCCCCTATATTCTACATCAACATAATTCATCACTTGTTATTTATTTGAACAGCAAACCTTTAATTAGTTCCTAAACACCACACTTTTTTGCCGACATAATATAAAATGATTTATGCCTTATACTTCTGTTGTTTGCCTTTCATTCCCATAGTGTACTTTCAGTTCTTCACTATCTAGTAGAATGGGTACAGACACAGACGGCTGACTGATTTTTTAAAATCTGTTGCTTCGCTCCTGGAAAGGTTAGAAACCTCAACTCAATTGCTTGTCTTATAAACAAGATCTGATGGAGAGTTCAGACCACATGTAGATGTTTCCTAGCATTTAGGCATTACATTAGGTAAGAAGAAAAACAATTTTATTGTCTCTGAACATTTTAGAGACACACTGTTATTCCACCCTTAGCCTGTACAGAAAGTAAAAAAATCTCAGAAACAGTTGCAAGCTAAATTCTCACATATTTGAGTCCTTTGACAAATTTCATTTTGAAATCAATCATTTTAAACTTATTACTGCTTATATTAAAATTACCTAAAATTTCAAAACAAGAACTTGTTCAAATGGAGGGAATAACTCCCTTCTTCATATTCTGTCATATTCTGTTCATGCTGTTCATACTTTGTTTTGACAAATTTTGTATCTCTTAGTTAAAAAAAAAAAAAAAAAAATCCCTCTACCTCAGTTTTAGTTTCAGCAAATTTACATTTTCCACCAAAAGATGCCTAGGAAATTCTTAGCTGAGTGGGCAGAGGTTCACCTGTTGTGCTGTTCAGCTTCTGTATATTTTGAACATAAAGGCAGGACTAGTCCTAAATATATCAATGACACTGTTTTCAGTTACTTTTGAATCCTCCGGCTTATGTGCAGAGCATGTATAGTAGCTTCTACTTGAGATTTGTATATACTGTTTTAAAGATTTTTCAAATAGTTTCTTCCTAGTGGAAAGGATATAGACCACCTGCAATAAACTCAGCTACAGCAATAACCAAAGACAGATGGTAAAGAGCACTTCTTTAACATACTAATTACATCTTAACTCTGTAGGTCAGTTATCATAAAGCTGATAATCATAAAGCTCTCTTCCTTTGTGCTTTACCTAAGCAAGGAATTGTTTGCTGAGGTCACTTGAATATAGATAAAAAATGCTAATAATGTTTGCTAATCGGCACGGAGCCAGTGGTAACACACCCAAAGAATTTTTGATGAAGCCTTGAAATGAATGAAATGAATTAAAATCTATTGCACAGGTCGGAAAATCAAGACGAATGCAAAATGGTTTTCACTGCCACGACCTCAGCCAACCCACAGCACTGCCTGTCCAGTGCTAGCTCCGCCAAGAGCAACCACATTGAACACATTAGGACATGACTCGCACGGCTCTGCTAGCCCACCGAGCTCACTAGGTATTGGAAAGAACCAGCGCGTGTCACTCAGAGAACATATTGAAAAGCCAAAGATGTTACAGCTCTAATTAAAAGAAGTAAGGGCACATGAGATAATCCTTGCAATGCCAGTCTCACACCAAGCAGCAGTGCCTTTGTCCTTACACATGGGCTGGGTAACAGTGGTTCTCATCTTCTAGTTAGTTTTTTTGATGCACAAGAAGAGCAAAATGAGGACAGACTCTTCTCCTGTGCGTTTCCTTGCTCTGCCAATTTAACTTAGATCCTTCACATAATCTCAGCTTCTTTTGCATTTAATAACAACTAGGACACGCAAACAGTACGCAAATGACCAAGTACCTCCCGTGCCTGCATGTGGAGATTCCTTTCTGGCACTCAGGAGCTACGCTCCACAGGGAATTTCAGTTGGCTCTTTCTCACACTTCACAAGCACAACTTTCAGTAGCAAAGCCAAAGTTCTGCTCACCTGAGCAAATGCAGTGAGGTATAAAATTTGAGGCAGTGTTAGAAGCAACAACTCAGCTTATCAACTTTCATAACCTCCTGTGGTCACTTTGACAGTTTATGAAATATTAGCTTAAACAAAGCCAAAACACAACACCACTCACACGTTAGAGAGAGGGAAAAAAAAAAAAAATCATTGATCTCAAATATAAAAGATCCCCTCTGAGAGTAAGAACAATGTAATTCTCTCCAAGGTCACTCACATGTGGAAGTCAAAATTTAGATTTTTGGCACACATCAAATTAACACTGGACCAAAATATATATATATTTTTTTGTTGTACATGAACATGAATCATTCAGTTTAATATAGTTTTATCTGTAAACACCAAAAAGTGATTTGGGCCATTAACATTAAGCCCTTATAGTTTTCAAGACTAGGCATATTTAAAAGCAAGCCTTGGCGTTTTTAGCTTGGTTTTCCTATCACGTTGGAACCTTGAAATGTGTCTGAGTCTCTTGGATACAAAATCATACACGCAGCAAATGAATGCAATAACTACTTCTCAGACAAGAGACTAGACTAAAGACAGACCTCAATGAAAACATACTTCAGAGCTATAAAATCCTGCATTACAGCTGAAAATGAATGCTTCTCCAAGACTTTAGTATCCTAAAATGAACAGAACTAATGGACACATCGATAATAGTGTCAAAGGCTTAATTCCACCAGTATTACATTTATCCCTTCTTTCAGACTGGCAGAAAAAAAAATCAGCATTTAGCTAATAGCATTTTAGAAATACTAACTTTTTAGCAAAGCATTCAAAATCCTCCCTCAGGAAGCTTTTGTTCTTTTCAGCTCTGTTTATCTTACGGTTCCAATTGTTTGTGAAGATTTCCGATGCTTTATGGTTAAAACATATTCAAAATACATTTAATCAGAACACATTACAATACACATGCAAATCAGTATTATATAGACAGATTATATATTATTGCATAGGCACTGCAAGCAGTTAAGTATGATTCAGCCTCAATAAATAAGAAAAGAATAAAGTATATGTATACATCTTGCTTCAGGCTAAAGCCAAGACTTGGTTGTATTTTCCCTTAAGCATTACAAGGCCATGGTTCCTGGATTACATTGGCAATTCAGTCTCACACAGGGCAAGCAGCTTTGCACATAAAACAAGTTTAATACATTTGAAACATAATACATATATATATAATATACATATCAGCTATTCTGGACAGATGTTTCTGGAAAATGCTTCAAAAGACTGGAAACTCTAGCCTTATTCACCCAGTGGTGTCACGGATGACACCGTGATGCGGTCTTAGCTTTGGGAATGGTACTTGCCAGGGTAATGTTTGCGGCAGCAGTACGAGACCACTCAGAACATGCACTAACACTGAACCAGACTGACCTTTCCAGACCTGGGAAGTTGTAAGCAGCATGTATTACACTACCACCACAGGGCTTACTCCAGACAGACAGATCCGATGGCTTGCTAAAATGAACAAGTAAACCTGTCAAGGACTTTCTGCAGTGCTAGACCACAAGATGAGATGTTCATCACTGAAGATGAAGTTCATTTATATAATTCCAAGTGCTCTTCTCAAAAACCATTAATTTCTACTTTCAACAGAGCCACTTTCACTGTGCAAATTGAGGATGAGTTCATACTGTTTTAAATACGGAGGTTGTGGCTGAAAACACCTCCTGTTAGCTCACATGTTAAGGAGAGATTAACGGAACTGACATTTGTGAGTGCAAAAATAACACCGAATGCCAAGAGAAACAGATCAAAACATGCATCAGAATCTTCTTCCATACTGCTGCTTTATCTTCCCGAAGCCCATACTTACATGAGATACTAGAGCCAGTTTTATAATGGCACTGAGCTCGGGCTGAATATGGCACCAGCAAGCATATAATGGCATGTAAGGGCTGTGTACAGGAAGTTGAATTTTCTTTTCTTAATCAAAGCAGCTTTACTGATCATACAGATCTATAAACACAACATGGTGACCACTCAACATCAGCAGGGCAGGTGCCACCTATCTCATGTCCCCGCACCCATTGCTGGGGAAAGACTCTCTCCAAGGCACCCAAGCCCGCCAGAAGCTAACAGGGGACAGCAGAAAGCTGTCTGAGTCTTGCCAAAAGATTTGCACTTTGCTCACACTAAAAATATCCTCAAGGTATTTTGGGAAAATCTGATGGGGGGGACAGCGGGGGAGGAAATTGTGCAGGGATGGATAGGAAAAAGTGTTCACAGGCTCTGTATCTATTATGATAGCATGGAATCATTTACTTGCTCCAGTGAAATATTCTTCCCTCATAACATCTTTGCTCTAAAGTGGATTTTTGCAGTGTACTTTGCTGGCTCACAGTCAGGTCCTTAGCCATGCCTATTTATTTTGTGCAGGCTTTTGTTTCTAACTTGGTTAAGCTAAAAGTTTCCTTTCCATTTAAAATTGTTCTATTAAATCAGCATTTTCAAACCACTGGGAGGTTAGGGATTATGCAAGAGATCCAAAACATACATATTTTAAGAAATGGATTCTGGTTAAATAAAGAATTCAGTTCCATTTTAGGACATTTTCTTTTAATAAAGTGGATGCACTTTGCTCTTAAAAATGTAGATCTCCGGAACTCTGGCTACTGTCTACACTGCAAGCCCCTTGTTTCCAATGTGTTTAGCACACTGCTGTTTAAAAAAGTTGCACAGAACTGTGTTTATCTGTTATGTACTGAGTTCCCTTGTTTCTTTATATTTCTGTTGGTATATTCAACTAGATTCCTCTCTTACAGCAAAATTTCTCCCTATTTTCAGTCCATCTCAGCTTCAACTAGGTTCAAAATAATTCTTCACCTATTTTCTACAGTTTAAGGCTATTTTTCCTGATGATCCTATGGAGTTCAATTCAGCTGCCAATTCCTTACAGACAAATTTTGGGTCTTCATGTGGTCAGTCAAGACCCACTTTGGATACCTTTGCTTTCAGAGCACTTGTGGTTTACATGAAGCATTTAGGCAGAAGAGCAAAACTAAGCAGTTCAATTACTACTGATCCCAGAGAGAGTAAGGATTTTAAAACAAGTACCTAATTACAAAGTGAACTGAGAGTAACAAACAGCAGTGTGGTATTTATCTGAACAAAATCAGTGTTCGGATACGGTTTAGTGTTTAATGCTTACCCCCAGCCCCAAGTAGAAGTTCATGGTGCTGTTGCCTGTTGGCTGTAACAGCAGAAGGAAAAGTGAGAAACCTTGGCTCTAACTCTTAGTTTTACTACTGAGCTGCCATGAATTCTGGACAAGCAACAAACTTCTTGGACGAAATATTCCTATTTGTAAAGTACTATACGGTCTTCAGGGAGTAGTTAAACAACTGATTATTGTTATATTACACTGATATAATTCTAACTGGTATTTCTTAAAAGATCACTCATGGTCAGGGCAAATATTTTCCTACACGTCGGCTACCAAAATAACACTTGAGGAAATAACAGAAAGAAGACTGCAGAGATGGAGTATGTCTTGTGGAGAAAAAAAAAAAATATATATATATATATGTATATGACTATAACCTCATAAAAATGGGAGTAGCAGGACCTATAACACAGCCTTTAGTTCTACGTGTTTGGGCTTGGGACATACAAGCACTGGTGCAACATGCAGGAGTAGGAAGAAAGCTGTACAGAAGGTGCAATTACATTTCTTGGACATGGTTTTCTTTCTCAGAGCTGCTACCAACTTGCAACTGAGAGAAAAGAAGGAAACAAATAT
>JAYECN010464380.1:0-18578 GCA_035222435.1 Microcambeva ribeirae | reverse complement strand
TACTGGTGACTGGGGTTATTTTTCCCCAAGTGCAGGACCTTGCACTTGTCTTTGTTGAATTTCATAGGATTTCTCATTGCCCAGCTATCCAGTCTGTCCAGGTCCCTTTGGATGGCAGCGCAGCCCTCCGGGCTGTCAGCTCCTCCTCCCAGTTTCGTATCATCAGCAAACTTGCTGAGGGAGCACTCTGTGCCTTCATCCAGACTGTTGATGAATAAATTGAAGAGGACTGGACCGAGGACTGACCCCTGGGGGACACCGCTAAGCATAGGCCTCCAACTCGACTCCGTGCCACTGATCACCACCCTCTGAGCCCTGTCATCCAGGCAATGAGAGGAGACTCGGAGGAGTCAGAGGAGACTCAGTGCATCGCTTGCAAGGAAAGGCAGATATGCCTACTGGCATGAAGTGCAATGGGGACAAGACTCTAATGTGTCCATATCCAGCACAAATGGCACTAGTCCTCTGTGATTTCAGGGGCCCATCAGGGTTCACAGTTTTACCGAAGATTCTCTTCAGAAAATTTGCAGTCTCTGAGAGCATAGGCACTAAAGTGGTTCAGATCACGTCTCTCAATACTGGAATGTAATTGTCACTTTTTTAAAACTTTGCCAGAGCATACTGTCACTGTACTGATACACTGTAAAAATCTATGAGTCATTTGCTTCATTTGGGCTAGAGCAATTTTTTCAATCAACATTCATTTCAGTAGGTGGCACTCTAACTTGCAGGCATTTACTTGGGAGAGTCCTCTGCTAAAATCTGCATTTATTTCATAGATCTGCAAATGCGGCCAATCATGGAAGACTCCTTGATGACTGAAAAAGAAGGGAAATTCTATTGTATGAAGAAAGACTAAGCAAGCTAGGCCTGTTTAGCCTAAAGAGATGATCGAGAGGGGATCTTATCAGTAGGTACAAATACCTGGGGAGAGAATGTAGGGAAGATGGGGCCAAACTTTTCTCGGTGGTAGCCAGTGACAGGACAAGGGGTAGTGGATATAGATTAAAACACAGGAAGTTCCATCTCCGTGTGAGGAAGAACTTCTTTACTATGAGCATGACAGAGCCCTGGCACAGGCTGCCCAGAGAGGTTGTGGAGTCTCCTTCTCTGGAGACTTCCAAACCCACCTGGATGCCACCCTGTGCCACGTGCTCTAGGTGTCCCTGCTTGAGCAGGGGGGTTGGACTAGGTGATCTCTAGAGGTCCCTTCCAACCTCAACCATTCTGTGATTTTGTGAAATTAACAATACCCCAAAATATTAAAAAGCAAGTCTTCAAGTAGGCATTGGATATTGAACTTCCATATACTCCACTGAAAAATCCCAAGCAACGTCCTTAGGCATGCCTTGTAGGTAGGTTATATAAGTTCACTAGATGAGCCTGTCCTTATGTAGATACTGCTTTCAATAGCAATTTTGCCCCATTCATAACAGTAAGTCTATTTATAAAGCATCAGCTTCCTGTTCCACCTTTACCACTGGTGCTGTTCCACCTTTACCATTGGTGGACAAATGAGCTCTAAGTAATCTAGCTGCTGTGGCTAAGAAGCTACCCCTTTTCTGTTCACCACCTCTTCTGCAGTGGAATCAGCAGAACAAAGGGCCTGCCCAAGCTGAAGCAGATCCTCTGTCAAGTCCACAAGCCTTCCACAACCTCAAACGCAACAACAGCTTTCATTAAACCACTCAATTTTGCATTGGTGAAGTTGAGGTATGAGCACGTTTCATTTGCCTGATGGCTGGTATTCTGTGGCAGGGAGGTGGTAAACACCTGGGTTGAGAAAGTCTCTACTGCTGCTGTTGTTTGTCAGACATATGTGAATCAAAGCCCTTACACCGGAATATAAATGTGAAGCACAGATAGAAAGCCAAGCAATCAACCATCTAAACACAAAGAAAAAGCTCACGCTGTACTGACAAGCACAAGGCAAAAATCATGGGACACCGTAAGGAAATGCTAGGCTTTCCTTGGAATAAGAGCTACGCATGAGTTCCCACTTCAGGCTACAGACAACTGCATCTATTTCATTCTCTGTGGAGGAGAATTCCTCTTTGACGGGGGAAGAAAGCAGTGAACGGTCATAAGGATAACAGCACATGGCAGCAATCATGAGAGAGGCAAACAGCCATCCTAACTGATGTTCGAAAAACCGTCCAGCAGCCACAAAAAAAAAAAAAAAAAAAAAAAAAAAAAAAGAAGCTATAGAGAGAGAGGGAGTGGAGAAGGAAGGGAGAAAGTTTTAAACACAAGCAGATGGAGGGCATCCTTTCAAACAAGTCAAAACTCACTGAGAAATATGTGTTCCTCTTTTGAGAAAAAAAATCCCAATAAAGTGTGAGGCGTCTGCAAAGAAATAAGAAGGAATAAGACCTGGACAACTAGCAAGTTAAAGCCAATCAGATTGATACATATTTAACAGAGACATTCATCCAAATAGAGGCCTGCCTGTGATGCGCTTGAAACAGTTACACGGTCTAAGCAGAACACACATAAAGCCTCATTCTGAGCCAGCACAGAATAGAAAGAGGGCAAACTGCTGACTGTGGTGAGAGAAGTCAGGGAAAAAGAAGTCCTGATGTGAAAGTGGGAGAAGATGCGAGAACAGAAAGACCCCACTCCTCTGCTGGTGAGATGCCAGGGAAGGAGCATGCTCTCTAGACCCTAACCCCAGCAGGACAGAAGAGACCATCGTCCCTTTTGCAGATCAAACCACAGGTCAATCTACTCCTGGCACAAATGGATGGGGACAAGCAGTGCTGTTGTCTGTGGAGTCAGAACAGAAGAACTGTGGCCCCTATTAGCAGTGCTCTGTCTTGGGAAATGTCATTATAGGAATCCCACTGGTGGCATCCTTGTGAAATAAAAAAACAACTCCAACCAGGACAATTTCCTCTCTCTCTGGCACAGCCTGTAATAAGAGTTCTGCTATGTTCTCACTTACACCTGCACAACCTCCAGGCCCTCCAAGGGTTTGCACAACCACAACTGGCTGAACTTTCTGATGAGGCACAAGGAAATAGGAAATTTCATCTCACAGGTATTGCTATGGCTCTGCTGACATGGCTTGCAGTAGCTGCTAAATGCGGTTTCCAGAACATAGCTCCCCGTCTCCTAGATGCAGAGGCTCTCCTTGGGAAATAAACAATCAATTCAGTTCACCCTGTCACCTGTGGCAAGTAACCATCAGCTAGAGAAGCTCTTATCTGGCAGATGGGAAGCAGAACGTAGCTGAAGAAAGAGAGGAGCACACCTACAACACATGACAGTACTAAGTGATCTGTTCTAGAGATATGTGAAAATGACTATTATGAAAGAGACAGGAGGGAGGCAAAAAAAAGTCTCTCGGCCTCTGTCCAGGGGGAAAGGTTCATTTCTGCAATCGGACTTAATGGTTCAGCCTAAGGAGAAATGCAAATCATATCAGGTTCGCCCTTCCCAGAGAGAGAGCAGGGTTAAAGACAGCACCACCTTTCTCTCAGCATGCATGCCATCTGTCTCAGTCTGACCTGAGGCTGGAAGTTGTCCTGAACTGCCATTGTAGCAGGGCTTAAGGAGAACAGTAGTAGTCTGGTGATTACTGCATCATGCGGGGAATCAGAAGTACTTTTGCCTCAGGCAGCACGGTAAGCTCAATAGGAATCAGCCTTCATGCATCAGATATATTACACGGATGCCACACATCCCATTTGGCAATCCACCCAAGTTTTGCAAGTTTCTGGACAAAGGGACTCCAAACTCTCTGGATCTGGCACAGCACACACTGACTTGAGTTTAGACTTACATTCTTGGCCCGAAGCCTTGAGTACTGTGAAGGAGGAACCCCTATTCCCCCTTTCCCTCCTTTCCCTCCCACTCACGGAGGGAAGGCACATTAAATCACTCCTCTTTACCGGTTAGGGAATGCTCTTCTTCTGGAATAAAACTGTCCACATGGGGAGCTCCGTGGGTCCTGTTCTTTTCCATCAATCAGAAAAAACCCTGCTGGAATCCTATTTTGTTGGAATCAAAACATATCACAAAATCCAGTTGATTTTGCCGGGATTTTATTTCAGAAGAAAACCAGGAAATGAAGAGTTCCAGTACGTTTCATTTCACATGACATGAAACATTTAATTTTGGTGTGTTTGAGCTACAAGGTAGCTTAAAAAAAAAAAACAAAATTACTTTCATTTTGATTTTGTTTTAGTTTGCTTTGCTCTACATAAGCTGCAAGACTGTAACTCAAAATCAAAACTACTGATTTTAAGAAAAAAATGTAAGAAAAAAGGATCAGGATTTATACATTCAGAAATTATATAATCCTAAAATACATTTCCCAGTATCAATCCTGTAGACCATGTGACTTTTCTGAACTCTGAAATAATTGAACATTCTATTAATTCCAGTCTTGTGGATATATGGAACCCCACTGGCTTTTAAGATGCAAGTCAGGGCAAAATTTGGTCCGTGATACCCATAGCACAAAAGAACAATTGCAAATCATTAAAGGAAAGGAGAGGAAAAAAAGAACCATCGGTGAGAATCTAATAATGTTAATAAAAAACAATGTTTTATATCAATTTAATTCTGAATAAAAGATTTGGACTTCAGATGCTGGCTAGGTAAGTACTCTGCAAGAATCTTTGAACTGAGTACTAAATAAAGCACTTCGGAGTAAGCAGGAACTTTAAATCCACAGAAAGCAGCTTTACACACCAACTGCAGCAGAGCTAAAAATACTGTGTCTAAACAGAAATCACAGGAAGCATATGGGTGGCAATATGCAATTCTCCATATGAGATTTTAGTGGGGGACACAACAACTGTTGTTGTTACTGGTTCAGGGAAGTCTCTGCTAGACCGCGAGGTGCACCGACAAGATGGGCCATTTCTTCCAAGGGCTTGGCAGCCTGGCTTGGGGTGAGCCTCCTGGAACTGCCAGGGACTGAAAGGAAATTAGAACAGCCAGAAAAAAAAACAATAGATCTTGGACCCAATACAATAGGTCTTGGATGCTGTACTAAAGTCACAGGGATCAGATGTCACCCAGTGATTAGGGGAGGATGGTATAATATCAAAGGGAAGGCAGGCAGTTACGTTAAGAGGAAGAAAACTCCTTTGACTGAAGCCCAGACCTATGAGTCATAAGATCTAGTTTATATCCTTGGCACAGCTGAAAACTTCCTGTGACATCTTTTCTCCTCAGTACAACAGGATAATAATTGACAGAGTCCAGATCTCTACATTAACTGAAATTTGTAGGTTGCTTGGAGCTCCTGAGCTAAAAAGTTCTCTTACCTAGCACACACAAATGAAATTCTCCTGCCATCCATCTGCTGAGCACAGTAGAAACATTCCCAGTAGGACACCATATACAGCAATACTCATGCTGATGTAAAACATGCTTTATCACTTTTTACTTAGTTCTCTTGACAATAATGTCCCAGCATATTGCTTCCTCCTTTGCTTCCTACCCCTTATCATAGCCTGCTGTATTCGACTGTATTCTTTGTGAACACCAATTATTCATATCATTATGCCAGATATGGTGAAGTAAACAGGAAGAAAACAACAACAACAACAACGACGACAGATTTGTTAACAGTGTTGGGGCAAGGGAGAAGGTGATGATAATTAGCAGCTTTGGCAGCTATGCAAGTGGCCCAAGGCGTGGCGATTTTGTTAACCACCTCCCCGTCAAGAAAGTCACAACCATGGGGGTTCAGACTTACATAGGCTTTCCAATATGCTGTTGGATCTTATCCTCAACTAACATTGCATGTTATTCTTCAAAGGCCATGACAGAAATTGTATCAGCATCAGCAACAACTAGAGTAGCAGAATATTCTGCATGGGGAAAAAAAAAAAAAAGCAAAAAACAACAAAAAATAGTGTTTACCTTGAAGAGTGTCGGTTGTTCTACAATTTCCACTTTCTAATTGGGGTTATTTGGCCCTGAATTGATGAAAGCACTTTCAGAACATCATCTGGAAGGAGTATAGTATCCAGATGTATTTGACAGGAATAAAAATCTATGTAAGCCTGCCATTTCTCATCTAAAAGTCATTGCCCCAAAATAGCTTGTGATCAAGTTATTCTTATTTAGAGAAGAGTTTGTGCCTTGAGTTTGGATATGGGTCCAAATTCCATGAGAGTTTTGGACAGGTGTTAAGGTGGGATGCAGCATTCTAGCCCAGCTCAGAAACAGGATGTCCAGTTAGTTAGAGAACTTGGTTAGAGCCAGATTCAGACATTAGGATGGTCCATTTTAATAGTTTTCTGTAATACACTGAATCAGCAGCTTTAGATAAAAGGGTGGGTTTCTTTCTTGATGAGGGGAGAATTTTAAAGCTGCTCATTTCTATGTTTCAGAAAGGCTATAGACAGTCTCAGTGGTGCCAAGAAGGCTCCTGAGTGTCAACTGATTTACTGCTCTCACCAGTCTTCACAGAGGACAAGTCTGTAGGGGAGAGATGTTTTTACTGCCTGAAAATCATAGTACATGATTAGCTCTCCATAGCACAGTTAGCTCTCCATGTTAAAGCACTACCATGTTTACTGCCTATGTAAACATACTGCCTATGTTTACCACTGGTCACACACAGACTTACTGTTAGCTCAGTTTTGTCTCCATACATGTTAAGGATTCTTCGAAAGCCCTATATTTTTGGCTCTGGAAATCTTGCAAAAATTCCAGGATTTCTCATAAACATCCACACACCTTCTTCCTACTTCCTCCCATTTTTGACTGATACATTGAGCACAACAGCCTTCTTGTTTACCCTTGGCTAGATATTCTTCAATATTTTATTGTAACTTGCTGATTCAGTTTTAACCATTGTGGCATACTAACATAATAATTAATACAAATTTCTTTTAAAGAGACTACTAGTATTTCGACAATAACAAACTCACAGATATCCAGGATTTTACCACAGTGTGTACCCATTCTAGAGCTCTTGTTTGCCCAGCAGACCAACACACCTCCAGATATATCATTTTAGTTGCTCATGTAACAAACAAGCACTTTACACATATTTTATACTCACAGTTTGTACAAAATATCCATGTACCTGCTCACCCAAAGGAGCTAATCTAAAACAGCAGTAACATAGGTTGTTCCAGTAGATGTACCCAATCCCACATGCACACCCTACCCATGTTTAGACCTGCAGGCAGCAATACCAGAATTGACAAGCATTGTGGATATGATCTGTGGGAAAAGTTACAGCCACATTTCCTCTGGTCCCTCTTTCCTAAAAGCCACTGCAGAGTGTTAGTCAATGCTCTCTCCAACTTGAAGCAATGTCAGCTGGGTTAGCTCACTCCATCCTTAAACCTTTAGCGCTTAAAACTAATCAGACAGCCTTCACCTGACAGAGGAAGGTCTTGGACCACCTTTTCTAAAAGCAGAGCAATGAGTGCAAGAATCATCATCAGAGAATAGGCAGCAAGCATCTGGAATGGCTGCAGGCTCTCCATGCAGCTCAGTTTGCAATATAAATATCTGTCCACAGATGTAGACTGATAGTTAATAGAAATGAGCTGGTGAATCTTCAGACATCCCTTATATAAATCTCTTGTACAATCAGAGATTTATGATAAGCACTTGCTCTCTCCTTAATATCCAGAACATTTTCCATCTGTTGAATACCATAAGATTTCTTCCCCTTACCCAGCCTGTTCAATATCTATATAAAACCTCTAGAGAAGATTCTGTAGCACCATGAACTGACTTGTGAGCAGTAGATATATGGCACTCATCTTTACACCATCTTCATCCTCATGCACATAACATCTTTACCGAGCTCATCAAGGGCTTGGCTGATATCAGCAAATGAATGAAGAGAAGTTGGCAGAAGCCCAGTCTCTGCAAGAGCCTGGGCTGTAAATGGTAAGGAGGAGTATTTCATATTTCCATAGTGTCATCCATTCTCCATCTCCATTCTCCATCACTGCCGTTAAGACTGATGGAAGCTTCAATGTACATCTGAACTTATTCCTTTTGGAATAAGTTCTGTTACTGCAAAAGCATCAGTCCTTCAGTATTATTCATGTTTAGATGGTCTCCTAGATTGACCTCAGCTTTTATGCTGATTTCTACAACCCAGGGAGGATTAGAAATGATACCACGGCACAATAAAAAAAAAAACAAAACAAAACCAAAAAAAACCCTCTTAACTCCATCTACTCAGCAACACAGAATCACTTCGTTCCAGATCAAAATAAAGGCTTTGCTCATAATTTCGAAGCCTTCATGACTTTAGCATAAACTGGTTTAAGGACATCCACTCTTGTAGTATTATGTTGCAGTCTGACAGCTATATTCCTCTACAACAAATGAAATACCCGGTTTAAATGGTGAAGAGGATATGTATGCTAGGGATTCCCCAGTGCCTTGCACAGGTTTATGGAATCAATCACCTGCAGCAGAAAACTATAAATCTCAAAATCCAGAGTAAAACAGAAACTTGAGCTTTTCATCCCAGACTTCCCTTCTCTAAGCGAACTGTATAAAACCCACATTTACTGAGAAGTAGTCCATAACTGACAGGATGGATGTAGTCTGATACCCAAGGGCATGCTCCAGTGTGTGTTGTCTGATGCCAAGTAAAAGGCAAACTGAGCTGGTAGTATGTTCATGTTTAAGCACTAGCAGGTTCTTTTCAGGATCCATCTGCCTCTTTTCTTTAAACTTCATAGGAACTGCAGTTCCAGATCTCTGTTCTGTTGCCAAATTTAGTGGAATCTCACTAAAAAGTCCACATTTGCAGGACTTGGGGAAGGTAGGGCACAGTAGAATCGCACACACAGACATACATATACACAAAGCATGAATTTGGAGACTGTGTTTGACCAGGAAACAAAGCTAATGGCAAAACCTCAAAACTATGATATGTAGGATTTAGAAAAGAGAAAAGTAGAAGATGAAAAAAACTGAATGCAAAATGAGCCACTGTAATGCTGTAGATAATCAGATGTGAAAGAAAATTCTTTTAAGAATGTTTTTTAAGAGATACTTTTTATTTATATGACAATGTGAAACAAGTCACCAAGTCAAGAAGATACAACCGAAATACCTCACAATTTGTGTCTATACTTCGTCATTACATAGGGATGAGGAAGGCTTGTCATTTGGTTATTAATTAAGGCCATATTTTGCAGTTACTTTTGAATATCCTCAGTTCCAATTGTTCAGTTGCAATATATCTGTTTAAATTACCTGCCAAGGAAAATAAAACAGAGGTACCTGACTAGTGGAACAAATAAGCAGTGTATCAACGCAATATTCAGAGTAAATGCTCTGAAGATGCAGCTTCCTTATAATTCATCATGCATTGCAGGAACGCCACAGTTAGTTTTGCTGGGAAGGAGACACATGTATGAGCAGGGATTCTGTTCCTGTACACTACAATAGGATTTAATATTCCATTCTGTTCTGTTCAGCACAAAAGTAAGCCCTGAAGAATACATTTCAGATATTTACTTCTGACAGCTTCGCAATAACTTTATGTATTTCAAATGAAAGTAATTTCAAATAATTAAAAGGTGTAAGCAGGTTGAAAAGTTCCTAAGTTTTGCCAAGGATGATAAAACTTTGCTGAATTTATTAAACTTAGATTCTTGTGAAATTCTCACCAGAACAACCATGCAACATTATATCCACCTTGGAGCTAAGCTAACAAGAGAAAGGTGATCAGGCAAACTAGCAGAAGAGAAACTTTGAATCACTGAGGTGGCCCATTCGAAGCCTACTCCCTCACAGAGCTAAATATCATCAGGATCTTGAGCTGATTGATTCCAGGAGCAACATCTGGGTTGGCACATGGTGCCAGTGAGTCAGCATTTTTAAGTTACACTTGTGAAAACAAGCAAAAAGAGGAAATATGCTGGTTTCAATAACTGGTAAGGTAGTTAGTGTCATAATGCAAGTGCCCAAATTTTACTGCAAAACAACCACCTCCTCACTCCCTCTCAGAACTCTACCTGAATTTCTTAAATCGCCAGTGCATAAACCAGAAATGGTGCTGCTTTTTTGTGCCAAGTATCTTCTATCCTACTAGCACATGTGTTTATTCAGGAACAGGCATCAGTAGTGAAATGGGATTATGTTCTGCTGGGCTACACAGCCTTGGGTGGGACTGCTGGAGGATCAACTCTTAATAAGATGTCCAATTTATAATCTAGCATGGTGAGGAGCAACTGGCTCCCTGAATGAATAGCTCTTCTGTGTTATCATCTCCTGAGGCTGGCTGCCTGGCCAGCCTGCCTCATCCTTTTCTCTCGCTCGCAGATGTTGCTCTTTTCACTAACTTTTTATTTGCTGTTTCCCAGTCTGGAGATATAAAGAGGAAGGAAGACAAGAAGCATCCACCCTCTATCTGATTGGAGACTGCAAACCATGGCAAAATGAACAAACTATCTGCTAACTTAAAAGGAAATAAAACCCTGGTATTCACTTATTCCACTAAGGTTTAATTTTAACCTAGAATGCTACTCCCAGGGACTGTTTTTGTGCCAAGAGATGTCTTTATAAGGAATGCCATATACAACAACCCCAGATATGTGGGACACCAGATATTAAAACACATAGCTGATGGGGAGAGGAAGAATGGTCAAACACTGCAAAGCACAGGAGATAAACAAAGGGGTGTGATTCCCAGGTGAATGCTCCCCTTGGTTTTGCCTTAAATTTCTTCTGCTAAACGATGTCCACCTACTCTGCTGAGGAGCATGAGGTAATACACTCGTCCTTTTAACAGCCAGATTGGCTGCTTTGGATGTTATTTTCAACATGGCTAGCCCAAGATATAACAACTGCCTTATCTATGGAGACAACATTTTTCTCCTTGCAGATCCATACGGCCACAAGCATTTTCTTCAGGGTAGCTGGCATTCATCAGGCAGAGATAGCCAGCCTGCAGGGCAAACAAAGCAAAAATTCACTCCAGCAGCAGTGAGCGACTTGCTGCTGCCAGGCATCTTTTAGAGCCTGGACAGGGGCCTGACACACAGGAAAAAGCTCTGTTTTGGTTTCTGTCTTTCACTTCGCTCTCACATTCTTCCCTTTCCCGCCCCCTCCCTGCGCCTGTTGCACAGAGCAGCGCCCTCTGGTGGCACAGAGAAATCGGAAAACGCGCTGGGTCTCCCAGTCCAGGCGCAGAACATTTCTCAAAGCTAGGGCCTAATCCTCCCTCAGCAGGGACACTTGCTAAAGCAGGCTGGGCAGTGAAATTGCCCCCTGTCATGGAAGGAAGTCACGCTTGCAATTCTGCAATCTCTGACGGCATTGATAAACTTAAAAAAATAATAATAACTCTGATGCAAAAGGGCATCAGGCTTGTTTTTTGAAGAGGAAATTACAGTTTTACCTCCTAGGTAATAGTGGATCTGCAAGTAAAATGTATTTGACTTTGACATAGCAGGAGCCAGAACTTGGGGGAGGATTTATAAAATAGAGGGTTTTTCTGTTTGTTTTTTTTGCCTGTTTTTATAAAACTCCAATAATTAGAATAATTTGTGTAAACCACCACATGCCCTAAACATTATTTTTTTAAAAAAAATCATCATGACTTACCATACAGGTAAGAAACAAAGAATCACTGATAAAAATTAGTAATTGGTTCTGCAAACACTCCATTGAGTATGAATTTCTCCCTTTTCCAACCTCCAAAATTAATCTCTGCCCAAAGATTCAGCCTGCCCCAAGAAATCTGTAGCAGAGCCTCTGCAAAATGCTGTACCTCCACAAAATAATAACAGACTTCCTCTCTGTAGTGATCATATTACCTGACCTCACACGAAGCATGACATAACACGTTGCATTCAAGTATTCCTGCAGTAACCTGCATGCTCCCAGACACCTATATCCCTCCTCTCTTCCTGTGTCTACACCAGTACTGCATTGTGTAGAACGAATCCTCCCTATTTTCAGTACTTGAACAAAACAAAAAATGATTAAATACAGCTCCATCTGAAAATTCCTCATCATTCTGTACTTCCTTTCTTGCCAAAGAGAAGTAAGAGATGGTACCAGCAGCCACATGATATCGAGGGGGAGAGCATCTGTCTCCTTCTAGGGTTTTTATAGTAGGGGTCATTGGTTTCTCTGCAGCAGGATGCTGTTTTCAGGAACTGATGTGAGCTGAACTCCTAAAGTTCATGGAGAAAGAAGAAACTGAATGCATGCTCTCAACTTCTTGGAAAAGACGCCTGTGGTGCTCTTGCAATCTTCTGCAACCAGAGTCTGTTCTCACTGGGCACTATGGCTCATCCCAACACTTGCCAATGCCGTGGGCTCAGAGGTCATGGTGAGTGGTCCACAGCTGCCTCAGGGAGCCTGCCTAGCCTCAACAGTGAAACACACAGTGTTCTCAATTAGTAGTTTGATCAACAGCCACATCATGATCTGTGGAAATTCTAAGAGCTATTAGCAGTCTGTAGGCCCAAAATGTTTGGGAAGCCACTCATCTGTCCCTATGCTCATGGACTCTTTGCACTGGGAGGAATGCATGGGATGGAGAACACAAAAGGACATGCTAAACTGAAGTACTCATTTGGCCAAGGAAAAAAAAAAAAAAAAGAAGAAGAAAATAGCATGTCAACAACTTCTATGAGCCTAATTATTTCTTCTCAAATATATTGTTAGCTTATGTGAATCAGAGTAGTGCTGGTGAGTAAACTACAGAATGGAAAGAGGGAGGGGGACAGTGTTACGCTCAGAAAGACAAAATGCCGGTCTTTATCCATAGCAAAACAAATTCTTGCTAGCTTCCGGAGAACATTAACTTGTTTCCATCACCCACCACCATCTGAGAGTGGCACTAAGGCAGGTGAAAGGACGCAAAGTGGGAAATGTGTTTTTGCAAACACTACCATGCAAGGCCACCTAAAGAATAAGGCCTTGACTCCCACTCTCTGCAATTGCTATTCTTGCCCTGCTGCTACATCTTATCATGAAAGTCAACCAGACAAAACTAAGCTGATCAATTTCTTTTTCTGAGCTGGATTGCTCCCCTGATCTGATCCACTTTACAGCCACTTGTACTTTGATTTAGGTAGAAGAGAACAGATATAAAGAAAACATGACTGCTTCTTTCAGCATCAGTACCAGCTTTAATTGTTCATCGAACTGCAGCCTTATGAAATGCTAGGAAATCCCACACTAAGAAAAAAAAGACAAAAAGAAAACAGGTAGTGAGTGGTGCAAAAAGTCTAGTCAGATTTCTCCACTGGACCTTCAAGACAAGAAGAGGTAAAACATCAAACACAAAGGGCACCCTGAGTTCTCCAAACACAAAATCAGGACAAGCCAAATCCTGTCCAATTACACAACATTAAAGAGTGATTCTGTGCTCTCTTACCTTGTTTCAAGGGAACAGCAATGTTCTAACCTGCAGTGATTTATGTTTAGAAAATTTGTTCTCATAAACAAGTGAGAGGAACCAAAATCTCACTCCCTAATCCTTTCCAGAAAAACCAAACTATTAATGGGCAGGAAACATTCAGATGAGCTTGCTAAGAAGGAGGTCGTGTTTATCTTCATTTGAATCCAAGAAAAATGAGCAAAACAGGAGAAACAATGTTCAAAGAGCTTTTCCCCTTTGCTTGTGCAAATAAATAGTCATACAAAAAATAATAAATTCTTCACATGCTTTACAAACATTAATTAATTTAGCCAGATTTCTCCCCAGCTAGACAGGTGTTATCATCTCCACTAAACGTATGAGGAAGATGACTCAGACAGAGCTGGCCAGAATTTTCTCAGGAGCATCTGATTTTAAAGTGGATTTCTGGATTTTGAAAGATTCTATCAATCTTGGCTATAGTGTAAGCTGCTCAATACTTGTGAAAGAGACTTCCTGGAAATAGCAAGCAACAAGACGAAAACTAAAGCTCACCTTTCAAAATGTGGAGACATACCAATACCTTGGCATAGCAAAACGCTTATGAACAGCTGAAAAAAATGGGTATCCTGGGACTGCATGTGGGTTAGGCCCATAATTAGGGTTTGGGTTAGGATTTGAGGAGTGAAAAAAATGTAGAGCCCCATGTGTAGTGCATCTGCAAAGGCCATGTGAAACACCATGTGGGGCTACAGCAAGAGTGGAATTGTGGCAACATTAATCTCTCGACCTTTAATAGCTGGAATGGGACAGTATGTAGATTGCGCCCATACTGAAGGTTAGGGTTAGGGTACAAGCAACGATAAAATGGAGAGCCTCATGTATAGTGTGGCTGCAAAGGCCATGCAAAATGTCATGAGGGGCTACATCAAGAGCAGACCTGTGGCAATATTCATCTCTCTACCTTCAATAGGCGAAATGTAACAATATATAGAAGATGCCCAGAAATAGTGTCAGGGTTAGGGTTAGGGTTCGAGCAGTGGTAAAATGTAGAGCGCCATGGGTAGTGAGGCTGCAAAAGCCATGTAAAACACCAAACAGGGCTACGCCAACAGCAGACCTGTGGCAACACTTGTCTCTTGACCTTCAATAGATAGAATGGGACCATATGTAGATTACAACCATAGGGTTTTAGGGTTAGGACTGGGCTCAAGGAGAGATGATGTGTAGAGTCCCATGTATAGTGTGACTGCAAAGGACATACGAAATGTCATGTGGGATTACAATAAGAGGAGATCAACAGCGACATTTGTCCCTCCAACTTAAATAGGTAGAATGGAACAATGTTAAATTACGCCTATAACTGGTATTAGGATTAGGGTTAGGATTCGAGCAGTGATAAAGCTCGAATGAAAGTGATATGTAGTGCGACAGCAAAATCCATGTGATACGCAATGCAGGGATGCACCAAGAGTGGAACAGAAGCAACATACCTCTCTCGACCTTCAATAGTGCAATGGGACTGTATGTAAATTAAGCCCAGAATTAGGATTAGGGTTTGGGTTAGTGTTTAAGAAATGATAAAAGGTAGGGGCCCATGTGTTTTCCATCTGCAAAAGGGCCATGCACAACATCATGTGGGGCTAGACCAAGAACGGACAGGTGGCAAAATTTGTCTCTTCAGCGTCAACAGGTGAAATGGAACAGTGAGTATCTTGCGCCAATAATTAGGGTAAGGGTTAGGGTTCGGGTGGTGATAAAGCGTAGAGGCCCATGTGTGCTGTGACTGCAAAAGCCTTGGGAAACACCAGGTGGGGCTACACCCAGAGCACACCTTGGGCAAGATTCATCTCTCGAGCTTCAATAGGTGCAATGGGAAAGTATGTAAATTATGCCCATAGTGAGAATCAGGTTAGGGTTCGAGGAGTGATAAAGCGTAGAGCCCCATGTGTAGTACGGCTGCAAAGGCCATGCCAAACATCACGCATCATGGTGGGTTTGGCCATGCCAAACATCATGCCAAACATCACGTCTGTTAAACCCAGAGCAGACCTTTGACAATATTCATCTATCGAGCTTCAAAAGGTGGAAAGAGACATTAAGTTAGGGTTAGGGTCAGGGTTAGGGTTCGAGCAGCGATAAAGTGTAGAACCCCATGTGTAGTGCAACTGAAATTGCCATGCGAATGTTCATGCAGGGCTACACCAAGAGGTGGAACGATGGTAGCTTCCACCTCTCGACATTCCACAGCTGGAATATGACATTAAGTATTTAACGCCCATAATTACGGGCAATGTTAAGGTTAGGGTTCAATGACTGAGAAAGCGTAGAGCCTCAAGGGTACAGTGGCTGGAAAGGCCATGAGAAACATCATGTGGAGTTGCCACAGGAGGTGATCTATGGCAACTTTCGCCTCTGAACCTTCAAAGGGTGGAATGGGACATTAAGGAGCTTACGCCCAGAATTAGGTTTAGGGTTAGGGTGCTAGGAGTGCTAATGCACAGAGTCCCAAGTGCAGTGTGGCTGAAAAGGCCATGTGAAACATCATGAAGGGCTACACCAAGAGCAGACCTGTGGCAACATTTGGCTTTCAAACTTCTATAGCTGCAATGGGACCATATGCAGATTACGGCTATAATTAGTATTAGGTATAGCATATGAGCAGAGATAAAGCATAGAAACAAACGTATACTACAGCTGCAAAGGCCATGCCACACGTGACTACACTAAGTGGGGCTACACCAAGAGTGGACCAGAGGCAACTTTCTTCTCCTGAACTTCAATAACTGGAATGGGACCATATACAGATTACAGCTATACTGAGTGTTAGGGTTTGGGTTACAGCAGTGACAAAGAGTAGACCCCATGTGTAGTGCAGCTGTAAAAGACATGCCAAACATCATGCATGGATAAAACCAAGAGCAGGTCAGTGGGGAACTTCTCTTGACCTTCAATAGCCTGAAAGGGACAATGTGTAGATTAAGCCCATACTGAGGGTTAGGGTTACGGTTCGAACAATGATAAAGTGTAGAGATCCAAGTGTAATGCATTTGGAATGACCATGCAAAACGTCATGTGAGGTTACCAAAAGGGGGATCTATGGCCACTTTCATCTCTCGACCCTCCACAGGTGGAATGCGACATTAAGGAGCTTACGCCCAGAATTAGGGGTAGGCTTAGTGTTCGAGAAGTGATAAAACATAGAGCCCCGAATGAAGTGCAGATGCAAAGGCCATTCAAAATGTCATGTGGGACTACACCAAGAGTGGACCTAGGACAACATTTGTCTTTCAAGCCTCTACAGCTGGAATGGGATCATATGTAGATTACGCCCATAGTGATCGTTAGGGTTAGGGGTTCAAGCAGTGATAAAATGTAGAGCCCCAAGTGTAGCGCAGGTAGAAGGGTCATGAGAAAGGTCTTGCAGGACTACACCCAGAGTGGACCGGTTGCATCTTTCATGGCTTCACCTTCAATAGGTGGAATGGAACATGAAGTTGTTTACGTCCAGAATCAGGGTTAGGGTTCGAGCAGTGATAATGCCTAGAGCCCCAAGTGTAGTGCAGATGAAAAGGCCATGCGAAATGTCATGTTGGACTACACGAAGATTGGACCTATGACAGCATTTGTCTTTCAAGCCTGCATAGCTGCAAAGGGACCATATGGAGATTATGCCCCTAGTGAGCGTTAGGGTTAGGGTTCAACCAGTGATAAAGCGTAGAGCCCCAAGTGTAGTGCAGCTAGAAAGGGCATGAGAAAGGTCTTGCAGGACTACACCCAGAGTCGACCTGTAGCATCTTTCATCGCTTGACCTTCAATACGTGGAATGGGAGAGGAAGGAGTTTACGTCCAGAATTAGGGTTAGGGTTCGAGCAGTGATAAAGCATAGAGCCGCAAGTGTAGTGCGGTGCAAAAGGCCATGCAAAACGTCATGTGGAGGTACCACAAGAGGGGATCTATGGCCACTTTGGTCTCTCGACCCTCCACACGTGGAATGGGACATGAAGGAGCTTAGGCTAGAATTAGCGTTAGGGTTAGTATTAGGTTTAGGGTTAGGGTTCGAGCAGTGATTGTGCTTAGAGCGCAAGTATAGTGCGGTGTCAAAGGCCATAGGAAACGTTATGGCAGCCTACACCAAGAGTGGACCTAGGACATCATTTGTCTTTCAAGCCTTTATAGCTGCAATGGCACCATATGGAGATTACACCAATATTATTGTTAGGGGTAGGGTTCAAGCAATGATAAAGTATCGGGCCCCAAGTGTAGTGCAGCTAGAAAGGGTATGAGAAAGATCTTGCAAGACTGCACCCAGAGTCGACCTGTAGCATCTTTCATGCCTCGACCTTCAATAGGTGGAATGGGACAGAAAGGAGGTTACGTGCAGAATTAGGGTTCGGGTTCGAGCAGTGATAATGCGTAGAGCCGCAAGAGTAGTGCGGTGCAAAAGGTCATGCAAAACGTCATGTGGAGTTACCACAAGAGCGGATCGATGGCCGCTTTGGTGTCTCAAAACTCCATACGTGTAATGGGACATTAAGGAGCTTACACGCAGAATTAGAGTTGGAGTTAATTTTAAAGATAGTGTTAACGCACTGATAATGTGTACAGCCCCAAGTGTAGTGCGCTGCTAAAGGCCATCCGAAATGTCATGAGAAGTTACCACAAGAGGGCATCTATGGCCACTTGGGTCTCTCCATCCTGCACACGTGGAATGGGATATTAAGGAGCTTACGCCCGGAATTATGGTTAGGGTTAGGGTTTGACCAGTGGTAATGCGTAGAGCCCCCAGTGCAGTGCGGATGCAAAGGCCATGCAACACGCCATGTGGGACTACACCAAGAGTGGACCTAGCACAGCATTTTTTTTTTCAAGCCTCCGCAACTACAATGGTACCAAATGGAGATTACGCCCACAGTGAACATTAGGGTTAGGGTTCAAGCGGTGATAAAGAGTAGAACCACAAGTGTAGTGTATCTCGAAAGGGCATAAGCAAGGTTTTGCAGGACTACACCCAGAGTCGACCTGTAACATCTTTCATGGCTTAACCCTCAATAGGGACAATGGGAGAGGAAGGAGGTTATGTCCAGAATTAGGGTTCTGGTTCGAGCAGTGATAATGCGTAGAGCCACAAGTGTAGTGCAGTGCGAAAGGCCATGCGAAGTGTCATGTGGGCTTACCACAAGAGGGGATCTATGGCCACTTTGGTCCCTCGACCCTCCACATGTGGAATGGGACATGAAGGAGATTACAC
>JAYECN010464370.1:0-18579 GCA_035222435.1 Microcambeva ribeirae | reverse complement strand
CGGGTGGAGGAAGGGGCGCGGGGCTGAGGGAGGGGGATCTGGGGCCTTGCTGTGTCGTTGGGGTTGGGAAACGATTATGGGGTTGGGGAGGGGGGAAGACTGTGTAGGGCTTAGGTGGGAGGGGAATCCTATGGCTAAGGGGGAAAGGGAGTTGGACTGAGGGGGCCGGGGGCTGTTACTGGAGGACTGAGGTGGGACAGGAGGAGTCGGGGGGAGCTGGGGTGCAGTTATTTGAGATGGGAGCCTGGGAGGGGTGAGAGGCAGCTGGTCTGTGCAGGGCATTTCTGATACCCCAGCAGGCAGTCTGCAAGGGGCAGCTGAAGTATTTGGGGGAAAAAAAAACACTTTTTTTTTTAAATAAATAGTATTTTCTCCGCCCCCCCCCCCCCCCCCAAGACTGTGCTAAAGGAATAGCAGATACCACTTTTTGTTCTATTTCTGCTTTTTTTGCTTTTAAATTTTCTTTCTTTTGGTTAGAAAGCGCAGCATTTTCTGAGCTGCTGACTCCCATGAGGGTTAAATGTTCCTGTCCCTAGAGCAATTTACTTGACATAGATGAAAAATCTGGGTCTTCTGTTGAGGAAAGGACTTTCATAACTGGGAAAGATCTTTCTGCCCTACTTGCTGCTGCATAAGTCCTTTCCTTTGGAATTCAGTAGGCATGGGGCCGTCGAGCGGAGATGAGAAGGAGGAGAGTGTAATCCTGATTAGCGATGATGAAGCTGAGAACACGCTTGGGAATTCTGTTGTGTTAGTAGATCCACTGGGTAAGTTCTGTGCTTTTGCTATTTATGAAGTTTTGTGACGAAATGTTTGAAATAAACTGAAGTAAAACCACAAAGTAACTTGCGTTGGAAAAGACTTAAGGATCTCTCTGGTCCAACCTGCATTTTCAACAGCACATTTGTTGTTATTTTCACAGCCTAATTTTGAGGACGTAAAGTGGCAGAATACAGACAAAACCAAGCATACTTGTTCTCCTAAAGGCCATAGAAACGAGCATTATTTTATACCTTGAAATTTCTTCATTGGCATCCATTATGCTAAAGAATACTGCTGACTGCGTCCAAAAATATTATTAAGCTCTCTGAGAGTGGGCCTTTTTAGGTGTTAATAGATAGAGGATTTTATCTCAGGTCGATGTACCTTTTTTATTGTCATCATATGAAATCTTAACAAGATTCTGCCTTGAAGCATTTCAAAAATAAACCTCAATATAGTTTAACTTGTGATGAAGCTGTTGTTGTTTTATTCTGTTTTATACTGGGTGTTTTCTTTTCTGCAGAGAAGACCGTTGTGGAAGAGGAGAAATCTGGCGAGATTGTGGATGAAGAATGTGAACTAATGGTTACTTTCTGTAAACAAGCCAAAGTTATGCCTCATGCAAGATACGACTGTACAGTGCATCCATTTGAGTATGTTCAGCGATGTGGAGGAGAACACAGGGGGGAGATTTCCACATTTAGTCCTTCTTGCAAGAAATCCTGTTAGGATTTTAAGAACTGAAAGCAGAAGTAGAGCTGGATAGATATGTAGCCTGTTCTGTAAATAATGTTTTGTTTTTCAACTCTGTAGGCGAATGGAATGTGATACATGTTCACCGCTTGGAAAAAATGCTGATATTTGTAATCAGTGTTACTGCTACATTTGTGATAAGCTAGCTTCTGAGGTAAGGAAGAGCTTTGTTGAAGAAATACACAACTTTGATTAAACTGAATTTATCAACAATCTTTAGAAGAAATAATTCTTATGCACACTTAAAAGAATAAATATTGCATGAAGCTTTGATTAACTTAACAATTCCATTCAAATGTTAGTATCTGTCTGCTTCACAGTACTTTTTATTTAATCAATGTCTGAGGTTATTTCTAGTAATCTAGTAAGTTGCTGGAACAGATCTTTGCTTGATATAAACAAATACAGCTCCTGTTTGAGGAACACTGTATTTTTTGCAATCTGTTTTAGTGATCCGATTTTTTTTTTTTTTTTTTTCCCAGCAATAGCTAAAGGTACTACCCTTTTGAGAATAAGGTGAGGGGGGTGTTGCTGGTGGTTTTTTTTTTTTTTTTCTTTTTTTTTTTTTTTTTTAAGAGTTAAGAAGTTTTTGAACCGTGAAAGATGTTGGTGGGAGAACCCAAAGGGGTTTTTTGATACAACCCACAACCTGGGAGGATGCCATCCCCAAGTGTCCATGTAAAGTGTTTGAGGAAAATGTGTGGTGGTGTTGTTTTGCTTTTCAAGCCATGCCAGCAAGGTACTGTTGTATTGACCTTCTGCCCTGGCTGCCAGAATACCTCACTGTTTTTGCCTAGACATGTAAAAGATGAAGTGAATTTATAGATCTTCATTCAGAAACTGACTAACTCTTGATTTGCTCAATTGAAACAAATGCTTTTCCTGTCTTTTGCTCTTTATGAAATAGTGCCAGAACTGGACGACCCCTTCCCTGTGTCATTGCAATGCACATAACAAAAGCAAATTCTGGAAGGACCAGCGTGACTTTGCCTTGGCCGGTGTTCTTGTAATGTTCAATTTCGAGCTCACAGACATAGATGCAGACCTCCGGCATGGTGGTAAGTATTAGACTCCTATATTGTCCTGGGAGACCTGTGGCCCAACAGCTGCTCAGTCTGTGGCTTGAGGCTCTACAAGCAGGAATTGTTTGGTTCACAGCCCTCTTAGCTAAGGCTTGGTGATTATTTGGGTAGTAGCTTGCTTTTGCTATCTTTTTCCTGGGCCATACACAAAACACACAAATCTGCAGTTCTGGTCATGCGTTTTCCTCTTCTAGGAAGGAGCAACCAAGTTTGCCTGGCTAATAAGATTGGACAAAAGTAACTTATTACTTAGTAACAAGTAACCTTATTAACAAGTAAAATATTTTATATAGAGTACGTGTGAATGATCACCTGTTTGTTTGTGGTGTCAGGAAAACTTTTACGCTAACAGTTTTGCATCTCCTCTGCCCACCTTTTTAGGAAGTCTTCTAATAAATTTTATCCATGAACTTTCTGTGGAATATAATAAGTATTTGACTGGAGAAAGAATGCCTCCCAAACAACACGAATGCTTTTGTTTTCCAAAACTGCCACCTGGGCAATGCAGTATCTGCAAATCTCGCCATATGGAGGTTGTATACAAGTAAGTGATTCAGTACTCAGCTGTTAGCAATGCATATTGGTCAATGTGGGTTTGTTTTCCTTTAATCAAGTAATAATTGGAATCATAGCAATCTGCAATAGCAGAAACATAACAGAGACAATTTAGCCAGTGGACAGTTAGATTGCACTTGGATGTAGTTTAAGCAATCTTAAATATTCAAATACATCTCTTCTTGCTAATATTCCTCATTATTATAGCTTAGGGAAGTATGACACTACAGTCCATGTTTTTACTAGACTGTTAGTACTGCATTCCTCTTTTAGGCCAACATGTGCCTTCAGAAAGCTTGAAGGAAAACTTGTGCTCACTATCTTCTAGATTTCTTCAAAGGAAAGAAGAGTCAACTTGCTTTCAAACTACAGAATGGTCATAATTGCCGTTTGTTTACAAAGCACATCATGGAATGCTTATCTTTCTTAGGTATTCTGGAGTTTTTGCACTGGTAACGAGGTTTTTGAATCAGGCAGAAAGAGAAAGTCCTAAAGCTGCTGCTGTCATGTTTCTGGGAGCAGCTAAAGAGATAGCACTTCATAAAGACCCTGCTTTGTAAGTATCCAGTTCCACAGCTAATGTGTAATCTTCATTTGCTTCCCAAGGGAATAAGCAAGAATGATGGTTATTCCTTTATTAAGGGAAAGGATACGTAGAGATCACAGCCCTGGTGGCAGCACAATGAGAGGAAGAGGAGTACTGGTTACAAGGAGGGTTTGGGGGAAAAGCGAAGGGCAAAGGGTGGATGTGGGAGGAGAAGAGGTGATGTCAGATGAGGGGAGGGAACAGGGAGGAGGACAACAAATGGTGGCAGGTGGGAATTGATTCCACAGGGGAACAGAAAGGGCCAGAGGAGCTTTCCTGAGATGATCACAGGCAAGCTGCATTGTACAGAGAACCAGTGCTCCTGAATTTTAGAAAGTGAGAATGTGCTGTTCCTCAGCCTATCGGACTTGGAGCCCTCCTGTAAACTTGCAGGAAGATGGCCTGTTTTAACAGGAGGAAGATGGCCTGTTTTAACAGGAGGACACAATCCTTACATAACTACAAAAAAAAAAACCTTTAAATATTTTAGTCTTTGCTACTTGTTGACATCATGTGTGTGTTGTGATGTACATGACTGTTTCATGCTTGTTTGCTGCATTCCCTGAGCAAGGTCCCAGAGCTTTCCTTTTCAAAATCTAAATATTTGGGGGGCTAAATTCAAAGATATCTGCAAAGTAAATGTTTCTGACCTGTTAAACCAGTCCAGACCACAACAGCTTCTCTGCAATTCTATTTCTGGGGAACTGTCAGGATTTGGAAGGAACAGGCTGGATGTATTGCTTGAGTAAGTCTCTCTCCGAACGCTTTTCTGAGCCCAGGGGCATTTGCTGTATTCAGATGGGATGTGGTTAGAGCCTTGTGTGGGGTGATGCAACTCTTTGGGGCCCTGTACAGTCAAAGATGCACATGATGAAGCAGGTTAGGTGCTGCAGTACTATGCTTGTGGGTGTGGGCTTCATGTTCTTGGTAGTTTTACCAGTAAAACAAAAAGTGCTAATTTTAGAATATAAAATGGGTTTTACAATGTGCACATTCTTCATAGCTGTTTGGAACCATTTTCACTGCTTTGTAAGCTCCCAATGCTTCTTAAGAAAGTGTTTTTCTAAGCAGTTGAGTATAGAGAAAGAAGAAAGGTAGGAGGAAGAAGAGATAAGAATTAAATGGTGTATTTTCTTGTGTGTTTCATTTGTATTGTTAGAAACTGGCAGAACCTTGGTCAAACTGCTTCGCTAAAGATTGCTGTCCCTTGTCTGCTGCAAAGGTGAGACTTGTCTTCTCGTATCAGGTGTCAAAGGGACTGCTGGTGGCTACAAACATTCTGCCATGGAATTTGTATAAAATAGCATTAAAACAACTCCTCTCCAAAGGCATAAAGGGAGGAAAAAAGGGGGGAATATTTTAGCTGTTAAAAGCCAAAAGGAAATCTGCACAGCTCCAGACTAAACATGTTTAGTCTTATGGTTCTGTAGCACCAGAGCACCAAGTAAGGAGACCCTACTGCCTAGGTGTAGACTGCAGGTGGGTAGGGACAGGCAGAAGAATACAGAGCAACAACAGTTTGCACCAGTCAACCTCACAGGTAGCAACCTCAGCATGTTATGGTGCTTTACAAGCACACGCTCCAAATCAGAATTTTTAGTAGTTCTTTTGAATATTAGTCCATTTTTTCTGAAGGACAAGTGCAGTATCTATCTTGTTTGCCCCACGTAGACAATCAAACTCTTGGATCACTTTTAAACTGTAGTCTAGAAGTGTTTTTTTTAGGCCAGACCAGAAGATGGTGTCAGATTGCTGCTTGCAGCTCTTAAACCTGAGAGTATATAGTATCTGTTTAGAGCCAAAACAGCAGCCTTAGCTAGTCCTCTGTGAGAGGGGAGTAGTCAGGGATGTGGCATAGTAAAGTTCCCCCAGAGGCTAATGAATGAGGGCATCCAGCACACAGGGCTTAATTCATTTCTCATTTTAGCTTTATACTTCACCTTTAACCTGAAACTCACTTGCAACAGAAGATTAATGAAATAAGAATTAACCTTTTTAGGAGCACTCAAAAACAATTATATATCCCACTTCCTATTTGAACTAATGATAAGTACAACCTAAATCCTATATCAATTTCTTATTTTAAAAGAACAGAGAAGACAGGTTACCTAACTAGCTCATCAGATGCTGCTGCAGTAGTTTCTCACATGTACTCAGTTGGATCTTTGTCTTAAAGTGCAAGAACAAAGAGCTTTGGTTTCACTGATGTTTAAAAAAATTATAACCAAAACCAATTCTATTGTTCATGAACTTAAAATTAGTTCTAAAATGTCTACCTGAAATATTAAAATAATCCTATGGTCTGTGTTTGAAACTTGAGTCTAGTAAATGATTCATCTGCTTTTAAAAGATTTTCACCCTATTTCTCAAGGATCTAACTTTTTTTTTTTTTCCCCCAAAACACAGGATCACAACACAACTTCAAAGGATGCTGGTGTTATGCGACTTCCCAAAAAGCTTGTATGAAAAGTTTGTTAACTTTTTTCAGTCCATATCGCTTCCATGTCACTGCTTTGGCTTCTCAAATAGGTATGCTCTTTCTTTTTAGAAGATATTTTTATTCGGTTGCCTGACTTGAATACAGCTGTCGAGAAAAGTTCTTTCACTGATGATACTGGAGATATATATTTTGTTAAAGGAAGATTTTATTTGCCATTTTCTACCTGACCTGCTTTTACCATAATGGAAAATTGTTGTTCAATGTGTTGGCTAAGCTGTTGTCTATACAACTGTTTTCAGAAGTGATCTCTAAACTTCAAAGTACTTTATTAGAAAAATAATCATGTTAATTAAAGAAAATAAATTATTGTACCAGTGAAGTGCATTAAGAATGACTTTTTTTTTTTTTTCTTCCAGCTTAAATGTTGTACCATGGGACCATGGGTTACTGACCACTGTTTTAAAAGGCCAGAACATTACTGGCCAAAGAACACAGAAAGGAAGAAAAGTATTTCTGTGGGAAACACTCCCTGTTATACAGGCTCGAGTGGAGAAACTGATAGACAAAACAAAGTAAGATTGGTTTGGTCTTGTTTTGGATTTTTCATTTCATAAGATCAAATTTTATGTTTTGCATAGTAGTGACTGCACTACAGTGTTTCAGTTCTGCAAAAGTTACGGGGAAACATAAAAAGTGAAGACATTCAAAGCTTCTCATAAAAATTACTTGTCTAGATTTTTTGTCTTTTTAATGTTTCCAAATCAGAAACAAGACAACTATTTTGTTCACATTACATCAGTAGTTTTTAGATGCTAACATATAAAGCAAATCCTCTTGATCAAAGTCTGACTAGGTGGGAGACACTTGATCAAAGTCTGACTAGGTGGGAGACACTTGATCAAAGTCTGACTAGGTGGGAGACAGCAAAAAGTCTACACTGGTCTCTGGCTCTTTAAGTGTGAATACAAGCCATTAATTAAGCAGAAAGGCAACCTCATTTTGTATTTTGCCAGAATACATAGGTTATCAGAGCTATATAAACCATGCTATATAAACCAGTATTGGTACAGCAGAGAGAAGTCTCATCTGATCAGTTCGCTCCCTTGGCAGTCACTGAAGATTTTTCCCCAGGTAACTTTGTTTCATCTGCTAAATTCCACAAGTTTCTTAAAAATAACCCCAGGGTAAAAGAATGTGCAAGAAAATTGTATGTTAGTGTCCTTTAAACGATTATGGTTTCTTGCTGCTTTGTGGTACAGAGACATGTCAAGTTGAGGCTTCATTCAGGTCATCTTCTCTTAAGCTATTGTAAAAGTAGTTGTATTTGAATGTAAGTATGAAACAATCTGTAGTGATAGGTGTATCTTTGTCCACAGATTGTTGCTATTCTTGGATTTATCAGAAAATGGCACAAAGGCAGTTCAAATTTACAACATTTTCATTTTGTATTTGCAGTCAATTGTCTTTTTCTATTTCTGTATTAGTGCTGCTATATCTTCCGTGTGGGAGGAACTTCTGTTTGTTTTACTAATTGTAATAAATATTGGATGGATCTGTACACAGCTTAATGCTTCCTTTCTCTCTGCTCGCTACCTGCAGCTATAAAGAAGTCGTTCGCTACCTGAGAGCTGTGAAATGCAATGATAGCCAAGGGTAAGTGACTTTTTTTGTTTCTTTGCCTTCAGATTATGTCCCAGTCTATGTTTTAACCTACAGTAGAGTGGCAGAGTGAAAAGCAGCAAGATATTGCCTGTTATTTGCTTACAGAAAGTTAATTTTGCCTCGCAAACACCCTATGCCTTATCGGGTGTAGTTTTTTTTAGTTGTTTAGTATAGCTGGATACTAGGTATTGTAAAACTTCTGTGCTAACAAAAATCAAATGATTGTTTTTCTTCCTTCCAGGTTAAGAGATCTTAGAGATAAAATCCCATTCTATTTGTGTAAAACTGGGGACTTCCTTGATGCTGCACATTCCCTGTTGTTCCCGGTTAATAGCCTTGCGTGCTGCACTGCCTGCCGGATAACACCGCTGCAATTTGAAATCTACCTAAAGATGTTCAGAACAGGCAGTGTCCCCAGTGGAAAGGATTTTCAAGACTCTGGGCCTTGGGTTACAATAGGCAAGTACAGCTTTTAGCTTTCATACGTTTAGAACCTTCCTTAACTGCAGCTCTTACTTTCTTACTAAATTTAGTTTCATTCTAAGGGACTCTGAATTCGGCAATAAATTTGCCCAGAAGGTGTATTTAAAGTAAAAGATGCATTTTGGAGAAGCTGTCCAATTACTAGAATAATTGCTAAAAGTGTGAGAGTGGCAGTGTTTACCACACTGCACCATGATATGGTAAACATAATGATGATTTTATTCTGGGTCATCTGCTGTGATCACTTAGGCTGAAATGTATTTAGTCCTTTCTGAAGCTTTCTGGAATAACATTTTACAGTAGATGCATGCTCTGTATAGAAAAGCTGCAGACATTTACTCATCTTTTTGTTAGATTTATGTAGAAGTTTGTGTGATAAAGTAATATATCCTGGTTTTATTTATAAACTGTAATTACCTGGGAGATATAAGACATGCTTGTGTTTTTTCTTGCAGGACCTCCTTTGAAAGATGGTGTTCTAATTAAGCAGGCACTCAAACTGCTTTACAGCAATCTCTTGCTATACAGAAATGTGAGTTTGTGTTAAAATTATTTCTGCGGCCTACTGACCATTTCTGTATATTGTCCACTGACTCAGCTGGAGCTTCCCTGATAACTATCATTGTTCATTGGCATGTCGTAGTAATGATGTGACAGTAAGCGAGTGTGTCATACATTTATTGAGTGATATATTTTTACTCAAGCTACACAGCTATTTCATGCAGTTCATCTGAAGTTGTGTGTGATCTGATGCTTATTGGTGGGGCTGTAATTACACCAGCTACAGCTCTGTTCTTGAGTCATAGAAGCACAACAGGTGAGGAAAGCACTGCCTTTGCCTGCAGATGACACAAAATGGTTGAGATGTTTTGCCCCTTCCAGAATTTCGGAATGGGAAGCCCCAACATTACTTTGCAATCTGAGCATATGCAAGTAACATGCTTCTATTACATAGGGAATTGGAGAAGGCACTTTTCCTTTGGTCACTTTAAGGAAAGTAAAAACCTAGTTCTTCTGAAAACAGTGGATGTGTATCAGCTTGTCCAAAGGTTCTGGTTTATGTACATTTTTTTTATTTTGGATAATTGTTTACCTAGTTCAATCTGGTTGACTGAAATACTGACGTGGCTTCATAAAGTAAAAGTTCTGCTGTGTTTCAGCCCAAATGCTGGAGTTCTCTCATCATGATTTTGGGCAGCAGCTGTTTGCTGGGAAAAAATGGATACCTACACCCCTTGTCACTGAAAGAGCCACCACTTGAATTCCAAGAGGTAACTGAAAAAGATACCGTAAGATGGAAGCATTTATTGGCCTCTTTTTATAAGGCTTTGTTTGGTACAAATCTAATCTTTGCATGCAAAATGTTGTTCGACTTGAATGTCAGTTATTCTGACCCTGCAAATCCCTTATTGATGGCAACTGTTTTCACACAAGATTTGCTGCAAGCATGCAGTAAAATCCATGCTTAAATTCTAGTGGAAGCTGTTTAGCTTGGCTCATTTTACCTTGAGCATAAAGCTTTGATGCTTGGGGGAATGTAAGAGTTCTTCAGAACTGTATTTAAGCATGTAGAAGTTGTACCTGCTAGGACATAGCTAACACGGCTAAGGCAATCTGTGCCTGCAGAACACAGTCTGCTGAGAAACTCATATCCCCAATTCCTTTTATCCTAAGTGTAGTGCAAATAAGTCACTGGTAAGTTCAAAGAAGTGTTAAATGTTGTGGTAAATGAGTTAGCTGTGTTTGCAGTTCAGTGTCTAATATTAGGCGTTGCTTTTCTTTTTGAAAAATGAAGAGCCAGTATCTGGGTACTTTTTCAGAAGTGCAAAAATATCTGCTAAGCATAGTAGGCTAAAATGAAGTGGATGTCTGATATTGTTTAACTGGTGCTTTGGAATCTCTATGTTGCCTGCAGATACTATTGAAAAATCAGCTTCATCTGTAAAGGATGTTGCAAAAGATAAATACACATTGAAGTAGTACTTTGCAGAATTGTCTTCAGCAGTGTTTATACATAGAATATCTGGGCAACCTTCTCTGCTTGTGACTTGTTACTATTTTTGTAGGAGGTGCTGGCTGCCAGTAGCGGTCTTCTGGATGAACTGAAGGCAAAAGTTAATATTTCTTTACCATCTGCTATTTTCTCTCCTCAGGTAACTGTGCACATAGTAATAATAAAATTAGCCTATTGTTTTTTATTACACTTTTAAGCAATTGCCGTATTACAAACAATTGGATATTTTTTTGTGACAAACTTTTAAGAGTGAACTTGAAGATTTCTGGGAAGTGGCATAAGGCTATTCTTACACAGTCTGAAAGTTAGACAAAATATTGGAAAGTGAACAGCCTATAGACTGTTCTGCTCTGACACTGCCTTCAACGCAGCAAAAGCTTTGATCCCCAGCTGTCCAAACTTATACATTTATCAAATGCAGCATTTCGCAGTTCTCAATCCTTTATTTACATTTCAGGTTGAGTCATCTTGCACTGTTTGATTTGTATTGGGGGCCTTCTTTTGAGACTTGCAGTGCTGTTTGTCTCAACATATATCTGTGACTATCAGAATAACCTGGAGTTTCCAAGATTTTTTGAAAGATGTTTTAACTGTAGTGGAGCATCTCTAAAGATGTTTTGAAAGGCTTATTAAATACAGTCAGAATGTTTTCTAATCTGAAATATGCAAGTTGCAATGATTTGGAAAAACACAGTGGACAGTTGTTTGTTTGGAATGGAGATAATGTACTCACCTACCACTCTGCTTGACTTGCTATTTTCTTTGAGGAAATTGCATTTAACTTACTCTGCACCTACGTGACTCCCATCCGGAACTTTCCTTTTCCACTTAATTGTTCTGCTTTACTGAAGCAGACATATGAAACCTCAAGCTTTTATGAGGACTTGGATAGAATTGAGTAGAAGATGCCATATAAATGAAGAACTCTGTCTGTTTTCCTATTTTTTGGTCTTTCAAAGGGTCTTCTGCGTGCTGTGAGTGACATCCAACCTTTCTGACTGGAATGGTAGTGATTTTCTGATGATGTGATTAGGTACAGTGAGCAAATCGTGGGAAACTAGACTTTTAAATATATGAACATTTTATTGATGTTTCTTCCTACAGTTGCACCGTGAGGCTTGTCTTATTCTCGCAGTGCGAGCAGTGCAGCAGATGGTTTTCTGTGAGCTTCCGTACTTGACTTCCTTCCTAGAGATTGCCCTGGCATTTGGGGTAAGTCCTAGATGTTGAGATCTGTTTAACAGATTAAAGAAA
This sequence comes from Microcambeva ribeirae, assembly GCA_035222435.1. NCBI lineage: Eukaryota > Metazoa > Chordata > Actinopteri > Siluriformes > Trichomycteridae > Microcambeva > Microcambeva ribeirae. Next base: position 6,988 of record JAYECN010464370.1, on the reverse strand, counting down.
GTGACATGTCCAAATCAATGTAATGTCACTTGCTAGTTTTAGGTACACTTAATTCTTCCTTGTCTTTGTTTTATTTAAACTTTGCTGATATTTAATTTCTGTTTGTTTGGGTGTGGTGTTTCTTTTTTCTCAAGAAATTACTGTTGCAGAGGTTAAATCATAGGTGTGTTTTTTTGGTTTTTTTTGTTTGTTTGTTTTGTTTTTTTTTTACTTAAACTTTGTCCCTTTGTAGAATAACTTTTGGGGTCTGAGACTGTTATTAGACCATCTTTCCTATGAAGAACATCTTCTCCATGGCATTGTCAACTTGATATTGAGAGATCTGAATTGTCGAAAAGCAACGATGCTGAAACTGTGAGTGAGCATTTGGTGCCTGAAGTCTGGCTGCTCGTTTGTGGAAACGTTAGGAGTGGTCCCACAGCAGTAATGTTTAGCAAAGGTATAATCCGTAAGCTTTGAAAATGGCCAGCTTAGTGCTTTGGAAAAGTCAAGAGCTCATGGTTCTGGTTATTCCTACCTTACCTATGGAGCATAAAGAGAATCTAATGTGACAAAACAAAGCCCTTTGAGATAATGCTGCTCAAAGCTTACAGCTCAGTGTGTATGCAACACAGAGCTGTGGATTTACTTCATGCTGGATGTTGTGGGCACTATTGTTCACAGCTAAAACTATAAACAGTTTACAGATTGAAAAGCAATTAGAAAAAATGTGATGAATTATCAGGTATGACTAGCATGGAAACAGCACTCCTGATCAAAGAATTGGTCCTTGGGCTGTGAAGGTGGGGAGAGTATCCCCAGAAGAGACCAAATTACCCTCAGATCTGTATGAGCTAATACTGTTCTTCAGCAGCTGTCCTCCTTTAAACAAAAGGTGTCCAAGGTGTCCTTTTGATATGTCTGGCTTGCAGAAGGCCAAGATATAACATCGTGCTTGTTGCAAAAGGCACAATATTGGGCTAGGGAGCCACAGAGCTGACCTGATGCAGCTGTTCATATAACAAGAAACCTGAAGATGTGTGTCCTGTTCTGATCTCATTTTGAAAAATCTGTTCTCAGTCATCACTGGTGACAGGATTGCATGAAATGGATCTGTGTATTTTTTTATTTTTTTTTTTTCTTGTATACAATATGGTTATTCTTGTGTTTTATATTCATTAGGTGGCAAAACCTTGGTCCTCAGTATGTGGGTGAATTCCTGTGTCTATTCCTGACTTGCAGGCATAAGAAAATGCAGTCCATTGGCCTGTTTGCTCTGAGTATTATTACAGAGAACCTGCATATGTAAGTATGAAACTGTGTGTGTGTGTGTGTGTATATATATATATAATATTATATAAAACACTATTTTAACTATAATTCATTCTTGCTTTCATACATCCTCATTGTTAGTAATAAAGGTGATGAGCACGATTGAGTACCATGCATCTGGTAGGCTGGAAATTGTTTATTTTACCTGTTGCAACCAAATAGATTTGTAACTTCCCAGTGCTCACTCTTATGAAAACATTGTCTGGTTTGGAAAACCATGGTCAATTATCAGGAAAACATATGATAACATTATACAGTCTCATTCCTTAAATGGCACTATTAATCTACATTTGCTCCTTTTGTGTTTTAAAAAACAAATAGAGTTTACAGCAAAAAGTTACTGGACTCTACAACGATGCAATACCTCATAAACATCTATTTAAAGAGGATGTTATAAAGTAGCTCCATCTATACTGTTCTATGCCTACTGGCATATAATGAGTGTACACATGTGAACATTTTCTTTTAAATTTGTAAGAGATGCTTCACAATGTAAAGAGAGGAGTAGATCCCATAAAAGTCAGATTCAGAAACATCTGTGAATCACAATGCAAACTAAGGACAGCCTTAAGTTTATGCTGATTGTTCTTCTCTTTTAATAGAAGAAAAAAACACTCTACAGTAGCCAGAAAAAAAAAAAAAAAAGCTTCAGTGAGTACTAAGGAAAAAATAAAGTTCAGAAAGAGCCTAAATACCACATTTTGATTACAAATCACCCCACAGTGCTACCTTTGAGACCACTAGCGGTTTGTTAGCATGGTCTTTGCTTTCCTGTGTCCTGCAGTAAAGCGTAGGCTTTAGAGTGATAGACATTGATGTATTGACATAGTAGTTTTAAAATCAAATAACTCCACAGTCATATACGGGAAGGCAGAAGGATTGCTGGCTCCAGCACTTTTAATTCACGTGTGTAGCAACTGGCAGCAGAGTAATGTTGAGAATTCACTTCCTGTAACTGTCTTAACTGAAAATCAAAGATGTGTAAGTTAACAGACTTCGTAAAAATGTTTTTGTTCTTTTGTTTGCTCCCTGCTTCCTCGACTATGTGTAGCTGAGAAAATAAAATAGCTGATGTCAGTTATATGAGCTTGGATACACCGAATAAATTTACAGATGTAGTAACTGCCTATTTTTAAGTCGAATACTAAAAGATTAGTAGCATCTTTTTTTGTGGGGTTTTGCAGTATACTCTCAGAGGTCCAAGATCTAATGAAAGCCTGTTTATGGTGGTCTAGCTATGTCTTTTTACTTTAAATTTGGTGCTGAAATCATCTCCCCTGGGACATTGGAGTAAATCATTGGATTAGCCTTCAAGTAAAATATTGGGGATGGATAAGTTGGGGAGTAGCTGAAACTGGGCATTTCTATCCCTGTGAAAAAAATGATTAAGAATCTTAAATCTATTTTTTAGGTGTCCGTGGGCAAAGCACCTTTGCAGCTTCTTTCACAATGCAGTAAGTATCTCTATTTTAGAATTAACAACAAAGCCCGAGAGACAGACTTTAGCATTTGAAAGGCAAATATGTTCTGTCATTTGCTTGCAATGACTTAAGCAAGACGATTGGCCTAATAGGTGTATGTGGAGAAGCTAGAATGAGAAACGTAATGAATTTAAGTATTCTAAGGTCTGTAGATAAGTGACAAAGAAAATTGTACTTTGCATATGTTCAGATTGATTAAGAGTGGGTTTTGATGGCTTGTCTATTTGTATACCCTTGTGTCATAGCTGGATTCTGGGATGATCACAGAAACAGAATTGCTGTGCACTCTGGCCTTGTCAGATTGTGGCTTTACTCTTCCTACTAACATAAAAGTGGTTTGAATAGTTCCTGTGTATTTCCAGGAACAGAGTGTTTCACTGCGATTTTTCTCCACATCGCAGGTGTTCAACACAGCAGCCTAGACACCCTTTTTGTCCCTAGGAGCTCATCGGCTGCCTGTCTAGACAGCCCCTTGACCCCAGTAGGCTGAGATAAAACTTACCATGTACTGAACTGCTGAGCACATCTTTTAATTAGTTTGGATTTTTAAAGAAGGTAGCTCTATTTCATCTAGTTTATTGCCTCTCTTGGGAGGAATCATTACAGGGAGAGCCTTTAGAAGACGAATTTTCTTGTGGGCAGAAACATTGAAAGTCAGGCACAGCTTGAAGGGGATAAGATTGGCTTTTGTTATAACCACATCCCACAAGTAGGTTTGCCCAAATAAATGTTTATTTAAAGTTCCTTTATAGAAAAATGACAAGTTATTGTAGTGTATTAATCAATTTTTTTCCCTCTGGACAGGGATTAAGACACCTGCCTCTTGGCACCACAGCTCACCATGAAGTCTCCAAATTCATAAACATTTTGGAAAAAATGTGATTTAGCAAAATTCATAAGGACTATTGATTTGTGTTGATCTAAACATCTTCCTAGATTCCCTCGCATTTTGCCTTGGTTGTCATCTCTTCCTTCCTTTAAATACATTGAGCTGAAGAATTGACTTGAAAACGAAAATCCTCGGTTTAGGTGAAGAGTGGCTGTATTGCAGCAAACACCTTCCTGAAATTTCTTTCAGGTCCAGGTATTACACAGTTGTTTAAGAGTTAGAGGTCATAAATCTAAGAACTCAGTCTACAGCCAGGTGCTTTTTGGGAGGGTGGAACAGGGGCAAGTAGGAGGCACCACAACTCTGCTGCTGTTGTGTTGCCCAGATGGGGTCCTGGGCAGAGCAGCTGCTGAGGAACTAGATGTTTCCTAAGTAATGGAGACAGAGCAACAGTGGGTGTTAAAATGCTGTTTGTGGCCCTTCCTTTATTGGATATATAATTATAAAATACAATTGACTCTTCAAGTAGCATCTTTTTGTTGTTGCATTTTTTTTGTTTGTGTGGTTTTTTTTTTATTTTTTTGGACTTCAATAAATCAGATTCAGAAAGGCCTAATGCAGTAAATAGCTTGCTTTGTATATAGAAAATCTGGTTTTCTGGGATTTTTCAACTGCAGGGTTTCTTCTGCTGCAATACTACAGTAGGTGATTGTTAGGCTGGTGTTGATGCCTCTTTGGGTTATTTAAACTGACCATCATAAGGATTCAACAGATGATTTTTAAGCTGTGGATTTAGAAGTAGAAAAATGTTTGTAGCCTGATTATGCTCTTTAGTTACACTGTGATACCTGTCTGCATTCGTCCGGTCAGGGGGGAAAAAATACTAATATGTGATGTACCCTATTTTGCACACTTCAGGCTTGCAGAGGCTTTTGCAAGTTCTTTATCCCAAATCTGCTAAGTTATTCTGGTTTTCTATGAAAGTGTAGGTGTATCCAAAACAATGAGGGTCTAAATAAAAACTTTGTAGAAAATCTGTTGTCCCAACCTTTCTCTACATCTCTTACTGTCCAAGCTCACCACAACGAGCAGTTTGTGCTATAGACATGTGGTGTGTGTGAGAAACTGGCTTGCACTGATGTTGTTTAGCACTTGATTTTTTGCACAGCTCTACCTGTCTATCCTGCCCGATCAGCCAAAGCAGGAGGATTTCTGCTGGTGCCGTGAGCTAGGAACTGGTGTAACCCTAAAGGTAAATTGATCTCAGCTTTGTTCCAGGTCTAACTGAGATGAGCAAGGCTTGCTTAAAAATTAAAATGCTTCGTTTGGAGCTGAAAATACATGTCTATGGCTGCCTCTTCCAAATATTGTATTTCAGCAAACACCACTTTGCTGTTCTAGCAAATGTGCAGACAGCTGATGCTGCCAATCAGCAAGGAAAACACTTGTGAGTAAATATTTAAGTGGAAATCAAAGGTGAAAGGATGGAGTTGATAGATGTGCTTAAGACAGGGTGGGGACCTGCCCTCCTTGAGCTTGGGCAGACGCTGGGTCTGGGGCTTGGTGGGGGTGGCAGTTCTTGGAGGCGGTTGCAGAGGGGGGGTCCCAGCTCCCCTTCCTCTCCCCCACCATGCAGCAGGGGAATCTGTTTTAAGCACTTTTAACAAAACTGAGGTTTTTGGAAGCGCTGGCCGCTGTGGCCTGCACCTGCCCTCATTGCCTGCGATAGCGGCTGCACAGGGGGCCTGGGACCCTCCGGGGACTCTCGGGCTCTTCCCGCCTCCTGTGTAGTCCCTGTTCTGGCTCCCACCCCGTCTCTCAGCCGAGGGGGCTCGGGAAGCGCTGTGTTCTCCCAAGGACACTAATTAACCTGCTAAATGAGTTTATCCCTTCAGCACCATGTTACCTAACACACCCTTCCACCCCAGCTGTAATTAGCTGCGGAACCGGCCCCCCTCGGGCCGTGGGGGCTGCTGCTCGTACCCAATGGGGGGCAATTCCCGTGTGTGGGGGCTCTGCCCTCCTGCCCCAGGAAGCTCCTCGTGGCGTATTTGCTCCTTTCCTTATCCCATGCACGGGGGATCGCCGCTCCTCTCCAGCCCGCGGTAGCCGTGGCCGCTGCTGCTCCCGGGCCTGAGCGGAGCTTGTTGCTGCCTGCCAGATTAACAGATGGCTGCGCTCATTAATATTGCAGAACTTCAGAACTTCATAATTCTTTAATCTATAAAGCCCATCAGGGCAGATAATGCGGGTCCGGCAATCTGCTGCGCGGGGCCGCGGCGGCGCCGGCCGCCAGCCGGGCTGGGGTTCGGCTCGGCTGGGGGAACCTGCGGAGCCTCCTCTGCAAACCAGGGTGCTGCGGGCACCCCTCGCCCGGCCCTGCTGAAATCCTGGGAAATCTGCTCAGCCCTCAGCCGCGGCCTTTCCCGGCTCCAGCCTCCCCTATGGCCACACGGGGAGGTTACGGCTGCTGCCAGCAGCCCCCCGATCCGTGGCCGCCGGAGCCCTGAGCTCCTTCCCGCACGGCAGCCGGGGCCACAGCCCCGGGGCTGCCCGTGTGTGTTTATGTATATGGCTATGTACATATTTATACCTATATATAGCTGCTTGCTCGTACAGTAGCCATGGAGGGCTGTGCACGGCGCATTTGCTTCTGTGTGAGCAAAACAAGCTTTGGATAAATAGGGAAAAAACAATTTTGACTCACTTGGCGAAGGCAGAAGCTCCCGTGGAGGCTGCAAAGGTGCTGCGCTCCCTGTGGCCACGCACACACGCCTAGGCACGTGCACATGTGCTATTTTAGACACACGTTTATATAGCTGCAGATGTGTATTTTATACACACAGATATAGACGTATACAGAGGTATCCTGTGCAAACATATGCACGAACCCATACGCAGATACAGGTGCATGCACAGTCCCATAGGTGAGCATGTTTCTATAACAGTCTGCCCTGCACAAATTGGGATTGGGATGAAACCTCCTGCCTGCAATGCCATCCCCAAGGGCTGCAGCTTGAAACGCAAAACGTAAAGCAGAGGTGTGGGGACTAACGGGGCAGGACCAACGCGCCAGCTCTGCCTGGGCCTGCGGGGCCTCCGCAGCATCGGGGCCCGGCCGCCCTCGCCCCGTCCGGCAGGTGAGTGCTGAGTATTGTTTTTCCAAGCCCCGAAGGGGTGATCGCCGTAGTTATGCTAAGGGTAGCTCATTCTCTAAGGGCAGGGTCTAAGGGAGGATGTTTTAATGTTTTAATGCATTTGCTTTTAACTTCTGTTTTTCAGTTTTCCTCCCGTAGCGGGTCCCGCTGCCCGGGGCTCCTCCCGCTCCGACCCCGCCCCGCGCGCCCCGGAGCCGCCGCCGCTCCCG
>JAYECN010464359.1:0-18582 GCA_035222435.1 Microcambeva ribeirae | reverse complement strand
TGAGTCATAAGAGAAGAATAAATCTAGGAGAAATTGGAGTTCTCAAAAGAGTTACTTAGAATTCCTGGCAATTTAGAGAAGTCATTAAAAATATAAATAGACAAAGTTGAAAGAAGTATCCATGCTCAGGCTAAAAGAAGGTCACAGATACATCAGCAGAAATGAGAAAACAACCTAAGTACATTCTTGCGTTATTGCATGTAAGATGGGGTGCCAAATAGTTTCAGTAAAATCCAAAATGTTACCTACAATATGTAAACTTGAGAAGCTGAGTATGTGAGGCAACGTTTGGCCATGTACTTTCTGATATATAGTAAATTACTTTCCTGCAGTTCTGGCAGAGCATATGCAGTCACTACTAAGAATATTTTTAGTGCTTTTATTATGCTCAGTATTTCACATAATTGCCACAGTGAAAACAGTTGCACATCTACTTGCTAATAGAGCAAAGGTTACTTCTACTAAAGGCCTGGCTTTAGATAAAGTCCTGGCCAACTTACATGGCGATATTAGTGGTCAGTATTTCTGCCAATGACTGTGTACATTTTCTGATAGAACAGAAGCGTATCACCAGAGAATTACATTAAATGAGTGTTTTCTTCAAAATCCTGCTTATAGATCAGAACAGGAAGCAGATTATGGCAGAACAATCTGGTTCTCTGGTCTTCCTCCAAGTCCTGCTCTGCCCTGAGCCTGCCTTGCATCTGGCACAGCGCTTATCTCCGAGGGTGGCAGCTCGGATTCACTGTGCAGCAAGGGAGGAGGTCAGGATTCTGAGGCCGGTTGTTCCATGGAAGGGCTTTCCTCCCAGTTCCTGTCGTCAAGCTCTGGGAATGAGAGCTAAACTCTGTTTTTGTCATAAAGCAGTGGAAGACAGGGAGAGAACTATCTGAAGTGATCCTGAGTCACCCAGCAATTATTTTAAAGAGTGTGGGAATAGTTGTTCCTCTACAGATTTTATCAGAATTGGAAGCCAAAATGTAAAATCAGCTAATGGGAACTTACTCTGGTGTCTTTAATAGTAAGGTTTTGAATTTTTATGCATGTGAAGTGGTTTGGTACATTTGGAAATTCCAAGATACTAGAGAATTCAAATACAGATCAGAAAAAAAGCAGGGAAGTGTTCATAACTGATTTATTTTCACTTAGGAGCCAAGAGAAAAGCAAGTAAAAGCGTCCTGGATAGAAGCAAGTTTAGTATCGCTAAGCTGATTTTTTCTGGCTTTGGTTTGCCTTGGGGAGTAAAAACACAGTATTAAAAACATGATTTCATAAGCAGCAGCACCATGGACCCAGAAGGTGTAGAAGGTTATGGACAAAGAGCGTTTAATGGTCTTTTACAAGACATAAAGCACCAGAAATACAGTGCTGGCACTGAAGTGAGAAGTTTGTACTGTATTAACTCACTTGTACATAAATGCGTATTTGGAGACAGATCCTCTAAAGGTTAAAACTAAATCTCAGTTTGTTGAATTTCACATGTCTATTTCTATTTTGATGAGAAAGATTTGGCCTTTCACTGTTACAGTTACATATCTGTTACATATCTGTTTTATATATGCATATTAATTTTTTTTTCCCCAGACTTTTAAGGAAGGGCCACATTAAGAAATAAGAAAATATTAGCTGAGATGTAGGAGAACGATTTAGCTGAAGGAAGGGAAATTCAAGGAGGATGTCTGGCGCACCAAAAATTATTCTAACTTTGACTCTGAGGATTTCAAAGCTTTCATATTTAGCTACAGTGGCAAGAACACTTATGATGGCTTATACAGTTTTGACCTCACTTTTATTTTTCTACAACTTTTTCAAATTGGGGGTCAGTAATGGTTGGTGTATTTTGGCTCTCTTACTATATGTTTCCAGGCTCCCCTTGGACAGAATTTTCCATGTATCCAAAGCATAAACCGCATCAGAAAAAATTCCCTGTAATTACGACAGAAAACATTGCAGATATATCCCCTGGCTGTCCCTTCTGCTCCACCTGCCTGGCCCCATTATACCAGTTTCTGTCACTGCTCCAGCCAGGGCCAGAAGAAGAACCTGAGGGGATGTTATTTGGGGCCTAATTAACAAAGCTGTGACATCTGAGATGGAATCAGTGGGGTTTCCAGCTCTGCGGCAGCCAGACCATGCACTGTGCACTGACAGAGGACTTGGCTCTTAATGTCATAAAGATATCGTCAACTTAATGTCATAAACTGTAGAAAAGTCCAATAGCTAGCTCAAAAAAAGGTATTCTGCAAGGAAATTCTGTAATTAAAAGTAAATTAACAAGGGAATTCTGAATTACCACAGCAGTTTGAAACAGCTCATAAAGGCTAGGAAACTCTCAGGTGAGGATTGAACATAGTACGTAAATAGCAGCAAGTGCCACTTTCATAATTTTGGCTTGATCCCCATTGCAACTAGGATTAAAATTTCAGTCCTGACCTGTGACTTTCATTACTTTTGAGTGTTTGTCTTAGGTTATTAACATCATTTTATTGCTGTACTATTATGTAAATTATAGAAAAGGTGAAATATGCTAGTTACTATGTAATTATTCTTCCCTATTCACAATAAAGCACAACTGAACATATGGCAGACATGGTTAACTGTACTTTATGCTAATCTCGACATACTGTTTAGCTCACCTAATTAACTATACAGAGTATGCTAGACACTGCCTTGTAGCAGAAAATCAGGGAGGAATCCTCTATGTGAGGAATTAATAGCTAGTGAAAGAGGAAAATATATATTATACTTCATTTTCTAGTACTCCCCTTTTTGTTGTTTTTTTGTTTGTCTTTTTTTTTTTTTTTTAGTAGTCACATCATAGCAAATTTGGACCAGATTTGTCCTTCTTTCAGTAGAAGGCTGCCATCTTGTCTGATAAATCATGGTGAATGCTGAGGAAAAAAGTTCTTGTCAGAAAGTCACCCAGTAAGTGTACTGCAGTCAACTCCAATTGACCTAAATATGTAATCAGACCAAAAAATAGGAAATTTTTAATAGGCAAAAACTTGCTTTAGAATGGGAGAGCTTCAACAACCCCAAGAACAATCTAGGCGCTAAAAATAAAGGCCTTTGATGAATAATAAGATATATTTGCAAATATAATAGCAAATAATACCCAGATGTCCATACCATGCAATGTATAGTCTGTTACAAGCAGGACAACAAACTCCATGGATGATTTTATTCTAGCTGACTACTTTCAAATGCAATCTAGCCACGATGGTCCAAGCTGGGGAAGAGATGTGCTGGCTAAGATAGAGACCGATAGTAACCCCAGCAGCAGAGGAACCTGCCACCGTGTGGTCCATTCCCGTGTGAACCAACAACTCTTTAGCTTGGGCTGCTCCCTGACCCTGTCCTGCAGTCTGGCGTGGGAAAAGCAGCTCTCTTTGTGGCATCCTCTTTCACAGTTGCTGATCTCAAGCAACACCTCCAAATTGTGGATGGCCAGCTCATGTTGAATGCGATTGTCGTCTCTCATCAAGCAGGTTGCTGCGGTCTGCGTTCATTTTTTCGTATGACTTCTGGCTTAACTTTATCTAGCGATTGTTGCAGCTGTATTATTGTTGAGGTGGCAAAGATATCAAGGAATATTACAAAGTTCTTGGCCAGATAGCAATCACAGGCACCAGGCTGCAAGATAGAATATAACACTGAGTTGCTTGTTGCAACTGTCTGATCTTCCAGTATATCAGCTGAGTCCCTTGGGCAGTCTTGACCAGTCAATGATCAATATATCCACGCAATTAAAGGAGAAAGTATTGCTTTTACCATTTCCTTCAGCCAACCTCAATTGCTTCAACCTTGTCCAGGGGATGACTCTCTGTTTTGTAATAAATCACACACAGATGTGGACCCTTTGGCCAACTCACCAGTGCTATTTCCTGTGGAAACCTTAGAGAAAATACCAAGAATTCTAGAAACCAGATGTGAAATACATTTTGGCAAAAAGAAGAGTTGTGCTGTTTTTTTTTTTTTTTTTTTTTTTTTTTTTTTTTCCTTTTGGTAGTGCTTATAGTTCTGATCAATTTGATTTCTACAATGGAGTTCTAGAACAATCTTTTTTCATGGTTAGATAAAGGAACCCTACAACATAGGTAGCTTTTGTATGCTTGTTATATAAGAAAAACAAGTTCACGGAAACCTCACATTACCAAGATACATTACTGCTTAATTTAACAAACACCTTTTCTTCCCCCTGTTGTTCAAGTTCCAAATATACTTCCTCCTTCGTGCACTTTACACTGCTGCTGTAGAGGGTTATGACTTAATTAAATTTCTCTTCCTTTTCTTCTTAAAGTTTTTTTTCAGCACCTTAAAAAATGCAGTCAACTGCTAGCCTCTGATCCACTTTTATCCCTCTCATTTACAATTTGAGAAAAAATGAGCACACTGAATACCTCCTAGTGAGTGGCTGACAACTAAAGATGAGCAAAAACTAATACTTTGTTATTATCTAGCCTAGAGAAAAGTTTACAGGATAACCAGCTATTGACCTTTCCAAGTAAACATATTTAAGAATTCAGTGGTTGTGGGGAGCTTAGACAAGCCACAGCGTGAACCCTTCAGAAAATGTTCAAATGCTTGTACCTGAAGTTTAAGTGTATTACTGGAATGATTTTTTTTCCAATTTGTCTAACATTTCACACAAGCATACAGAGAGCTGAGTTTTAACATTATACACATTATAAACCAGGTATACAGTCTGAACATTTCTCAAGTGGCACAAGTGCACACTTTAATCAGTACCTTTCACTCCCTAAACTTGCGGAAATGATGCTGCTGTGTTATCTGAAACACAGAGCGGTGAGGAAATTGAGATCCCTGTGAAGTATAAGAGCAGTAGACTTCATCCTACCCTTTTATTTCTTTATTTCTTTTTCTCATTTGTTTCTCTTTCATTCTTTCCTTCTTCCTTCATTCCTTCCCTTCTGCTTTCTTTCTTCCTTCCTTTCTTTGTCTTTCTGTCGTTCTTTCTCTCTTTCTTTCTCACTCTATTTCTTTCTCCCTCTTTTGGAAAGGGATGAGCACTTTCTGACCAAATCATTTTAGTTAGGATTTCATTGAATTGAATATGGACAAGATTAAAGAAGTTTTTGTTTTGTTTTTTCCCCACCCCCACCCCCCAAAAAATAAGGGAACTTTATTTGTCAGCTGTCTGTTTGCCATGGAGCATTCTGTGGTGTAGGGATACTGTTCTGCAACATGAGTAACCGAATAGATGCATTTTTCAAGGTCGTTGCTCCCCTTAACTCTTCAGGGAAAAAAGAAAAAAAAAAAAAGAAAGAAAGAAAATGCATACAGATCTCATTAGCTGTAAACACATTTGCTTAAAATAAACTTTCAGCTGTGATCTTGAAGATTTTCCATACCTTTCTATTCAAGTTGTAAGTATACATCCAAACTGAGGATGCCAACAGTTTTTCTTTCTCTCAAAAATGTTGCTTGTGAGTTGTTGTCTTATCTTCTGGAGGACAGCAACATACAACGAGATACATTATGTGTGATCACATTGGTTTGTGCATCTGGTACCCATTATCCCTGCAGTTAGTTTTTCTGTTTTGGGTTTCTTTTTTAACTACCTTGTTTATTTTTATGCTACCTGCACTGTAACGTATCATTCCTAGTTAATGTTTGCAAACTGAAGCATACATGTGTCACAAATCCTGACAGTAAATAATTAAAGTATTTAAATAAACGTGTGTCTGTATGGTAGTTTTGTGGTTGCACAAATTTGTAGAGCAAGATCTTATACTGATCTATAATTATAACTGCCACTGACTAGCATGATCCTTACTGAGTCAGATTAATTTACACATTAAGCAGCCATCTGTAGAAATTTTCGTAGTACCTTGTTTGCAATGCCAGGGCCCACATGGGGATTCAGAAACTAACTTGGCCTCTAGGGAATTGTTTTAACACTGCTATTGGATATGTTTGCTGGGAACAAATTTTTCTAGACACTGACGCCTTGTACCCTTTGTCGCAGCTTTACATTACGATCAGCAAAGGTTTTTCTTCCTATTTTGCACATATAATAACATAGCAATTGGTAAGCTAAGAACATTATTATATAGAGGGAGATTTTTTAAGTCCTTGACTCTGTGTTAAATATTTTAGCAATGCTTATGAACCAGAACAGATTTGCCATCATCTGCAGTCATAGAAGATAAAAATCCAACATATTTTGGCTACAGTATGAAACATATTGCAAGCCTGTTGATGCTAATTCTGTCAAAAAAAGGATAACAACTGCAACCTACTGTGTAAAGACTCTGCTTATGCACCAGTCTTCAGAAAGTAAGCACAACTTGGGTATTATAAAAGGGAGATAACAAAACCCGAACAAAAAGTTCGGCAAGATGAACAGTGTGTTTTTCAGTTATCTTGAATTAAATGGGTCAACAGGAGAATAGCTGGGAGTTAGAAAATGAAGGTTATAGTCCCCTTTCTGTGCTCAGCCTTCCCTGTATCGGGGAGCAAGCCACTTTGTTGCTCCGCTCTGTTTTTTTTTTCCCTTTCTCTATTTTTGTCTGTTTTACCTGTTGAGACCATCAGTCTTTTCAGAGAGTGAAGAGCCTCCTAGTTCTAGCACCTAGCACCACGGGGCTTTAATCCACATAGAGGTTCTGAGCATTATTATAATACTAGTAAAAATAACTGTAATGAAACAGCAAAAGCACAATCACCTGCCAAATTCAGTCACAAAAATGGCTCTCTAATATGTAGAGAGTGCTCTAGTATGTAATAAAATATTCATGATACTGAGGCCAAGAAAGTCATGGATATTCATGGAATGAATCCAACAATAATATATTAAGTCATTTTCCATCTTAGAACAGAGCTTTTAAACAGAGGTAGAATGATTTTAGGGTAAATCTATAATATTTAAGATGTTATAACTCAATGCAGGATAGAATTCAGTACGCCCACTTTCTGACACAACACTGGATGAGAAATGGTAGCAGAAGTCCATGCAAGCTAATTAAATATGATTAACAAATATGTTAGAAGAAATAAAGGTAATTTGCACACACAAACACATACACATAAAAGAGCAGAGTTTATTGCACAGCCTAATGCCAGTGAATAATTGGCTAGATCTTGCTAATACTTCCCCAAAACACAGCTAAAGGAAACCCAAGAATGGTAAGAAAAATCCAAACTACTACACTGAGCATAACATTGGACAGTCAGACTAAATCAAGCTACATCTGTTCCCAGCCACTGGAGGTCAGATACTGGTTCCAAGGAAAGAGATATTAAAAACAGGGCAAATGTATCTCACCACAGCCTCTCGGTTGTGGTTCAGTGGTTCGGAGGCTCTCCGTGCTGGCCGTCACATCTTATGTTTAACAGCAACAAGTAGGCAGCTTTTTCACATGCCTTTCTGAATGAATAAAACTCCTGCTGTCTGCAGCAGGTTTTGTCAATGAGCTGCACAATGTCAAGTTGTGAGGAAAAGTCTTTTTTTTTTTTTTTCATTTTTTTTTGCTTTGTTTGAAATCTATGGCCTGATCATTTCATTAGAACCCTGTAATTCTTGCCTCATTAGAAATACTGAATAATATTTCCTGCTCATTTTCTCTCCATATATGTTTGTATGGGTATTGCTGCTGTCTCTTTTTCCAGAAGGAAAATATGAAACTTCATTTTTTTTTATATTCTGTTATGGAGAGGCTATCCCATCTCCCCAATAATTCTCTTCTCCTTCAGCACAACAAACCTTTTTGAGGTTACTGAGATAACATGACCATGGTACTACACATGGTATTTTAGAGACACATGATATTTAGATATTTAGGACAAACTCCTAAAGTGGCATAATCACTTTTTTTTATTATTCTATTTTGTAGTCTATAATTTTCCATTAATTTCTAACATTATGTTTTTCTTTCAAATTTCTGATAAGTACAGTTATGAAAATTTTGGAGGACTGTCCACAGTGCCTCCTCAGTGATCTTTTTCCCAAGTGCTAATAGCCTGTTCAGAGCTGCCTACTTAAGATTCGATTCCTATATACACTGCTTTACATTTATTGGCATTTAATCTATCACATTTATCAGTCGTTCAGTGAATATTTTGTGATTCTGTGCTCTGTTGGCACTCCATTTTTAGTGTTTTTTTTCTGAATGATTTTGAATTATCAGAAAAAGTTTTACATCAATATTAACATACTTTCCCCAATCATGTAGATGTATGTTGAATAACTCATTTTCCAGTATAGGCCTCATGGGGATCCCCTTAGGAATGTCTCTCTGTTATGAAAATTTCCTCTCACCTTGTCTCTCCCCTCTGAACCTTGGTTATTATGAAAACATTTCTGCTTATCCTGTAACAGTTCAGTTTCTTTAGAAGACTTTGATGAAAGAACTACTAAGGAGAGAATGACCAGGCTATTCTTACTCCTACTACTTCTCAACTAATTCATAGAAATATGAAGCAGGACTTTCTGTACTGGTCTTGCTAGATCTACCGATTTTATGTTTATTATGCTTTCGTGGAACAAAAATCAGACATGACTGACAAATCTGCAGTTGTGCATGTCACACCTGGAACCCTCTCTCCATGCATTTGTGTGACAGTAGCACTGATACAAGGCACAGGTTGGACACCACATTACGAAGCAGCTATTTCATATCTGTATTCCTTTACAACTAATGGAGCACATCTGTCAACTTTTTATTATTTGTTTTAATGAGATATTGTTAAACCTCTTCAATGCTTAAATCTGAGGCAGCTCCTCAGGCTCAGTATCTCCTTAACATCCTCCTCACTTCATGGCCCCATTTCCTTGGTCTCCTTTTTAGCTGCAATAACGTGTCAGTGCAGCTAAGCACTCCATAGGCATTTTTTTTGTTGGTTTTATTTTTATTTATTTATTTATTTTGTGCTAATACTACTTACAGTAAAACTTAGCCTGTGTTCTTTATTACTTTCTTTATTTGGCCATGACTTCAATTTTTGATTTCCAAGAAATTTCCACTAAGGAGAAGTTCCTTTACTGTTAGCCACGTTGATTTTATCATGTTGTCCTTCAGTTTTTTTTCTTTTCCTTTTAGTGTGATATATGTTATTCTCAGCCACTTCATGTTTGATGCTGGAAAATATGAAATAAAGTTGGTAAACAGAAGAACAGAAGAGGGCTCTTTCAGTGCAACTTTTGCTGAGGATTATGACCTGAGAGGACTATGAAAACTTCATAAGTCTGCCTGATATTCATAAAATGACACTACAGAGGCACTTGTCAGAGAATGTGGAAGTGGCTAGTGGCACTCTAGTCCGTGTTATGCATAGTGTGAGGTTAGGCATATTTTCTGTTCTCTGTGATGCTGGAGAGGCTTCCCTCCACAGCAGCTCCCTCCACTCCACTCAGCATTGTGGCTGCAACCAAACAGAAGTGTCTTTTTTTGCTTAGATTAATCCTACTCATAAATCTCAGTATGATCTTTTTGAAAATTTCCATATAAGATTGAAGAGGATATTTGCAAGAATTCCTGTTCATCAAGACTCACATCAAGCTTTACAGGACCACCTCATCTGGGGAGGGGTTGCTATGATCTCATGCTTTTCTGGCAGTTTTCAATTTGTTCCAAGGCAGTTAACCACATTACTCATCTTTTTTTTGCAAAAGGTAATAACTATTCATGTTAAATGTGATGTTAATTTAGGAAAAAGACTAGGAAAAGGACTCAACAAAGTAACTAAGGGTAATATTTACAGTTTAGTAAGTGTAAAAATGGAGTACATAATTAGGAAAGTGTATCTGCTTTGAAAATTAACTTCTTATTGAATAAGTTTTACCAGGTTTTCTCATTAAATATCATATGACATTCCTCTTCCCAAAAAAACTTGTGGTCAGGCATGGGAAATGGTAAATAGACATCAGATAAGAAGTACGGCACAATTTACAGCACAATTTCAAAAAAAATTCAACACTAATTCAAGCTACAGGAATAAGACAACTCGTGGGTATTCCTATTACTTGGTATTGCTGCTCTCCACTCTTGGTCTGCTTTTCCCTCTGTGATGATTTCAAATATTCATGTATGTGCTGAAATTATGTATTTGTACACTTGAACAAAAGAATGTTAATAAAATGTGCACAGTAACATGAAAAGCTTAACAGTTGGATGGAGAGTTAAGAACACATTTCCAAATGTACAATACCCTTTTGTAGTGGAATCATAATTTGCAATACCTTCTTATAAAGCGTGAAATAACTACACAATATTTAAACAATCCAAAGAATTCAAAATTTTAGTCTTGGATTTCTCAGAAGAAATAAGTTGTGATGGGATCAAGAAACTGAATTAGGAACTAAACAGAGCTGGAGTAACTTATTCATCTACAATATCAACCCCCAAAGCCCTCCAAAACCTACCTCACCTAGGAAATACTTGAAGTTATGTATGTGCTTAAAACTTGCAGGAAAAAACACAAACTATTAGAGTTATATGACATCTTAGACATTTTGCTGAAGTTTGCAATTACTACTTTAGACCAAAGTCCTGATTTTGGTGAGAACATTTTTTTTTTTTCCCAATATGATCTAAAGCCAGTCTAGAATCCAGATCCCTAAAAAATCAAAATCAGCTTTTCACAAATATAATCCAAAGCAGTTACTTAAATACCTATCAGCAGAGTTTTTAGTGTCATCTGTAGTAAGTTTGGCCAAGAAGAAGGAAATATTGCAGATACTGGTGAGTTACCCTCTGTCTGGAGGAAAATTAGCAAGATTTTAAAGGCCTCATCTATGCTTCCTTGCCTGGCAAATAATGCTGTGTGATAATATTTGAAACTATGGTTTCAGGATTATTAACCACCTCATATAGCAATAACCGTTACTTTTATTGGAAAGTTAAAATATAGGGAATGTTTGAAGTCTAAAACTAAAAAAAGGTGGTTCTAATCTAGGTAAATTGGGAGAACAAGCTGAAATTTTAAAATCCGTAAGCCAGATGGCCCAGAGGGGAATTTAATTGCAATACATAAAATCTAATAAGCTGCAGACACAGTCAATCCAGGTTACTATTTTTTCCCTAAAACAGATATTGCAGCAAGAGGGCATACTGTAAATTGAAATTACAGAAGACCTCTAAGACACAGGGAAGCAATTTTTTCCTTAACTAAAAATGTTCTGAAAGACAAATGTACAGAGAAAAAACAGTCTTCCAGAAACAATCAAACTTTTAATACAGGAAAGCTGGGATAGAAAAACATGCTTTAGTTGGTCACCTGTTTTGCATTAAATCTAAATTTTTAGGCTATTATATTTTTTCATATTGTGCTTACATGTAAACAGAGAAGTTCATTTATAAGACAGTTTGGAAATAACATAAAGAGTTGCAGTAAAGAAGAGAAAATATAAAAGATTGTGTGAAGGAGATGGTATTTATTTATCTTTTGGAACAAAACTTATCTGAGGAAAACTGAGAGCATAGTACATGGAAATGTGGAGATGGACACAAGCTTCCCCAGTCCGTGCTGCAAGCTAGCTGGAAATGTCTGCTGAGATATCTGTCTGCATCCATCTATGTAGACATTCCCTAAATGGAAAATAAAAATGTGTTTGCCTATCTCTGTGAAAAATTCCTACAGCTTGGCAGCTAAACTCTCCAAGGATTCCTGTGCACTGAGCAAACCCTATTCCTAGGCTGATGAGGGAACGTCGCAATTTTCACTGCGGTGGGACGGGTCCTGGCAGAGACCCTGTCCTGCTGCCACAGGGAGCCCTCGACGCTACTGAGCATGGGGAGCCGCAGACATCTGAAGGTTTTGAGTGTAAAACTCTGCATATTGACCCTATAAAAGCTAGTATCGTTCTTCACTGGGGAATTTCAATTTTGCAAAAAGAATCCCAGTGCTGTTAGAGCCCTCACAACTCTCTCGTTAATGCAAGCTGGAGCTTTTCAGCACTTTCACTTATGTCTGATGCACACTGCCAGGTGAGCATATTTCCACGATCCTACTTGCCCATGAGCCATCTTGTAAATCCTTGAGCCATGTCTAAGTAGTGACCTCAGCTGAGTCCTGAGCTGCCACTAAAAGCAGCGTAGATGCTATGAGCTTGAACTGGTAACCAGGCTACAGCCAGCAAAGTGCTCAAGTGCACGTCATGGATTTTACCATTAAATCTACTTTCAGTTTGCATTGAATGAGACACCTAAATAGCAAATAAATGCCTCAGTTGCCTGTATTCTGCTCTATTAATGTAATTCCTAGGCATGATATTCATTACCCTGAAAAAAAAAAAAAAAGGGGGAAAAAAATCTCCAAAGCACATTAGCACTAGCGACTGTAAGCTCTTCGTAGCATTGTCCGTCTCTTCATGAAGATTAGGTTCCACTGAAGTCCCAAACTTACTTCAAGAAGAGTAGCTGAGGTCAGATGGCTCTGTTCTTCAAAACTCTACAGAATATTTTCTGAAATCTTTAATTGATGGAAATTTATTGTTAGCATTTGCTAAATAGAAAATTAACAGAAGTTTCCAGCTAATTATTTGCCTTAAATGTCTCACTGACTACCTCTGATTGAGGAATAATTCAAGATACAGTCTGTAGTAATAAAACATATATATTTCATGATAGTTCCTGAGGAGCTCCAAGCTAAAAGAAGGACACATCTAAGGTACAATGGTATTCAAATGAATCCTGTCAGACCCTTGGAGAAACAGAATATTTTCTTTCACCTTTCTATTGAAAGTAACAAGTAGTCAAATAGGAACTGCTTATCAGCGATAGAGAAATTGAGTTCTGAATCCAAATGCATAGATGTCTAATTTTTGACTGAGATGACTATCCTCACTCGCTAACAGTGGAATGAATCTTAGAAACGCAGATCTCATCTCTTTGGCTCGTACACACCAGAGCTGTGATTTGTGTATGGACCTGCACCGCAGTCCCAAGGTAGCCAGCCTAGATTCCTCTACCTGTTTTCTGTTGGCGGCTCGCAGGCCTTCAGGGGCACCTAGACAGTGGGAAACATTAGACTAAGGAACTTTTGTGGAATTGAGGCCATCTGAATCTGGGCCAATGTCTCATCATTACTTCATCTATGCAGAAGTGCTGCCGAGGAAATTCATTCTACCTATTCATTTTAGTCAGCTATTTTTGTCATTTATGTCACTAAATCACTCCCAAATTAGCCCATAATACGTAACAATGGCAAAGGCAACACAGTGAATCTCTACAGTACAGCACAACTCAGGCCTTCAAAATAAATCCCCCATATTCATAAAAACACCCAGCCAGGATATTCTGAGAAGCTGGTATGGCCAGTAAGGTGGTTCTGTTTATAGCAACACGGATAATCAATGCAAACACATCTTTTCCTGCAAGGTTGCTCCAAGTAATTAGCAACAAGGATACAGGGAATTAGAAAGCAAACTGAAAAATAGTGGGTATCAGCTACTAACCACTCAAACATAAGGACAGCAGGGTACAAAAAATTCTTGGCTACAGGGTACTTTCCTCATGAGGGATTTTAGCTGCTCATAAATCTGTTGGGAAACAGATACATCCAAACATGCTGTGTCAAAGAGAGAATTTCATCATCTGCAAAAAAAAAAAAAAAGGGCAAAACTGCCCTAGATCTGCTTCTTACTGAGAGGATGGAACTGCCTGAGGATATGAAAACAGGAGTATCCTGGAGCCATGGATCATGAGCTGTTTGAATTTAGTATAGCAAAGGATGGTTCTATGTCAGAGTACAAGACAAATGAGAAAACTTGTATTAAGACATCCCAGCTAAATTCTTGGCCATTTCAAAGTCAATATTAATGTTGTCATTTTCATCAGGGGGTCCAATATTTCATTTTTGATTAATAAATTGCATGGAAGATGACTGAGGAAGGATATTAAAATCATCCTGTTTTCTGCTGCTCTTAAACAAAGCAGCAGCTAATTCTGCTTCCCAAGAGAAGAGCATGAAATTTGGTAAAACAAATACAAAAGTCAGTGAAAGTGGACAAAGTGAAGATAACCAAAGAAAGGTAGTTTATAACTAGCAGAATACATGTGTCTCTGTAGAATAAAAGTTGTAAAAGAAAAGAATAAAAAAACAGCATTTATGGGCTAAAAGAACACAAAAGATTTTAAGTGTTCCTAAAATTCCTAATGAGAAAGAAGGTCCTTCCATTAAAAAAGGAAGATATTAAAAACAATTCAGAATTGTAAAGATGATGAACTGCTTTTTTAAAATATGCCTTTAACAATAATAAAAATGAAAAAGAATAGAAGACAGTAAAGATAAATGCACCCAATTAACGAAGAGGACTTTGTGTGAATTGACTATTACTAAAGAGCAGATAAGAGAATGTTTCCTAGGTTTGATCACAGCTGATTCAACCACCTTAACATTATTGCCCCATGATGTTAAGAGCAAACATGTTATCTATCATTGACAAATATTTGTTGAAAAGCTACTGGAAGAAGGAAGTTTGTCTACAAGAAAATTGCAGAAAGCCTAGCAATTACTTTCCACTTACACTAATCACTGAAGTCTCTGTGCTGTAAGTTACTGCTCAGTTTAGATATCCAGTGTCATATATTTGTCTTTCTGAGAACCAAGCCTACTAAAAGAAATATGACAAATAATAAATAAGCCCTTGATCCATGCAAAAACAGTTAATAGAGCATCTGTAAATAATGAAATTTGACAGATATCTTTATATAAATTAGAATTGCCAGGCCTGAATGTGTTAAATTTAGGAGCAAATAGAGGATCAAGAGAATCACACTTTGGAAAAAAAAAAATTCGCAAAGATGTGTAATCACCTCCTGGTAAACGAAACTTCCTTGAAAATCATTAAAGTTCAGTAAGAAACCAAGATTTCAGCATTTACATGATGATGATGATGATGATGAAAGCTTCTTTCTCTGCTGTCTCAGTATCAGTAAACAGATTCAGTTCCAGCATTTTAACAAGAGGAACTGCTGCTTGCCTTGTTTTCTAACAATCTCTCTCTTCTTATCACTTTAGGCATTACCAGTCAGGAATCTGTTAATCTGCAGAGCATGATTTAGCTTGATTAACATTAACAATCTATCACTTCTTCACTGGTTAACTTACTGAGAGGGAAATTTAATGAACTCTTCTAGTGGCTTTGTTATCCACCTTTTGTCTCAGCTTAAAACGTAATGAAAAGCATGCAAAATGCGCCGCCGCTTTTATGATGGAGGAGGTTCCTAAGCTCACTGTGATCATACACGACTGCCACGAAAGCTGCATTGAACCGAAATGGTGGGGACAGCAGCAGCTCCCAACCTAAGAAAAGCCACCATGGGCTTTGAGATGGGCATCAAGCCAAGCTCAGCCAATACAAATTGTAATTACACGTAAGAGAGAAAGTCAAGATGTACCTATATCGACTTGGACTAATCTTGCAATACAGTTACAGAAACAAACATGCTCAGTGTGCATGAGAATTGCTGAGAAATAACACTGGGACTCCAATAAAGCTTCTCTGGAAGAAATCCACAATATGACAAAATGAAGGCTACCAAGTCACTAAGATATTAAATATGAAAGACCTTTCCGATTTACTTACAGCCTTCAGTATAACGGATTTATTAGCAGTTCCTATCTTTATGGCAAATGATGCATAAATGATGGCAAAGGTGTACAAGAGAACTCTACGAAGACTCTTGCAGAGTGAATAAATTGGTTGAGTGCCAGCTTTTCTAAGGGTGAATGGTTCCATTGAGTTGTTTAGGGCATATCATGCAATGATGGATGCAAAATTACAACACTTTAGAATGCCAGCAGTTCAAGGGAAGATTCCAAATTTACGAGGGACAACATTCTTATTCTAATAAACCAAACGTGTGGTTTCGGCCTCTGCCTGCGGGAGAGAATCATTTTTCTGTTGCAAGGCAGGAGAGATGGAAAAAAGCATCTCGCATGCTCAACAAGAGCTTGATTTTACTGTATACAGCTGGGGCTCAGCAAGACCAACAGACTTATTTTTCGCTTTGTTGTCGTAGTTGTGCCTGGGTATTTTTAAGGTAATCATTTCCATGCAAAATAATGTCATTTTGTAATGAGACCAACATTCCAGTGAGCCTTCTGTAAAAATCCCGGCTTATTTTGCACCATAGTCCATTGCCATTTCCACAGGGCTTTTAAAATATACATAGGGAAAATGTCCATTCAGATTCAAAGAGGGAGAATACCTTTTTTGATGAAGCATCCTGTATATCATGTACTAGCTGGAGGTGTTCTCTGCTGCCTGACAGGGAACAATGACATGACAAGAGGGGAGTGAAGGAGCTTTTAACCAGCTTAATGTGCACAGAGTTGGCACTCACCGAAAAGTCATTTGCCTGTTTGCTATTTTTTTTAACTATGTCTCTTTCTTTTGACTTGTCATTACTCCTGTAATATACAATTTTGTCCTCTGTTTGTAATTTTCTGCTGCAGTGGTTCCAAAGGTTCAAAATAATCTCTTTCTTTCTTACTAGAAAAAAGATAAGGGAATGTGTATCTAAATAGTTTGCTTATTTTTAAACATAAATGAGGTCCCCTTTAGTACACCTTTCTTCCTGTTGCTGTTGTAAAAAGCTTACGTGTGTATTACAGTGCTTCTGCTTTATAGTTCTTATACTTCCTAGGAGTGATTTGGGCCAAAGGCATTTTTCATAAAAGAAAATGGTCAAGGCTTGCTGTAAATTACATTCTGTTGGGCACTGTTCTGTGGACAAGAAAAGTCATCAAGTCATTGCCCTTATGGGAAAGAGAATTAATCTATTAATACACGGCAACACAGAATTCTACTTTGAGGTAAAAAAAGGTATTTTGAGCTGTAATCAGACACATTCCGTGATGTTAAAGATAAAATTTAAGCTTCTGCGGAATTTCTGCCATTCTTGCATGCAGTTTATTTTTAAAGTTAAGCTTTCAAATATTGAAAGTTCACTTTCAGTGCCTTGATCAGAAATGATAAATGAACTACTGAATTAGAAGAAGATGCTGCTATTATTTTAACCAGTAAACTAACTCAGGGTTAATCTGGGTGTTATTTAGCCTATTGAAAGTGTTTTGAGGGAACATATGGTTTCTATTGTGAAATCAAGGCACAGTTTTAACTATGAATATAGATAATTACCCTTTGGACTTTAAACATTTATATGTGTCACGTTATGTTGGAGCATTTTTCATGGTCAATAGGTTGAAAGGTTATAGAGTCGAAAATGTAAATTGAGTGTGTTTGAGTATAACTACCCACTGTAATGATAGTACAATTCACTACTGCTCTCTCTTGGAAAGAGCTAGTAATAACACTCACTAAGCATGAGCAATATAACAGGCTATTTATTTAAATACAGATTGCTAAGGTAAAAGATTTTAATACGAGAATTACAGGAATTCAACCAAAGTATACAGAGCTGCAGAATCCCTGGATGCCAGAGCTTAGTTTGATATACATGCAGAGTATATTTTGGGGGTCTAATTACAACGCCAACAATAAAAGCTCCACCTAAACTCTACACGCGTGTGCAGGCGCGTGTGCCCTCGCGCACATCCTGCTCTTGGTTCCCGCTTGGAAGCGGGTCCGGCCCTGCTCCCCGAGCGTAGCCCTCGGCAACGTCCCCTTCCAAGGAGCTGCCCTTCGCGTCTGCATGGAGGACGGCTGGAGCACCGGGAGGCGCGGAGGGTGCTAACGCTCCGAGGAGCCCGGCCACGTCCGGTGGCCGGCTCGGAGCAGGCAGGTTCCCATCCTGCCTCCCTCCTTGTGAAGGAGCGTTGGGAGCGAGCGGAGCAGCTCTCCGCCTCGCGCCGCGGCTCCCTGAGGTGCTGGCGCTAAGGATGTGGTCCTGGCTCTGCGCTTTGTGAACCCACTCTGTGCACAGATGAACCGAAGCAGCTTTAATCAAAATATTAATAATGATCATCATTATTATTATTAGAAATTATCATTATTGCATCCTTTTCAAGTATGTAACATACTTGAGTGACATCTTGACAAATTAGAGCACAAACACTTCTACAAGAAAACCAAGCACCCCAGAAAAACAGATAAAATATATATTTTTGTGGTTGATATTCTGTATATCTTAGTTTTCTTTGATTATAACTTAAGTGTATACATCTTTGCATTGAGTTAGATTTTGCATGAGAATACAGTTCTTGTTCACCCCCACTGAAGAAGAATAATTCTGTATCCACACATGTGTTTTATATAATGGGAGACATTTTAATTACAACTTGCTATTTCCCATTTCCAGAAACACACACACAAAAAAAAATGTACCTTTTAGTCCTTTGTAGCACTGTATATATTCAAGATAGACTTTGATTACTCTTTACACCACTGAACCTCATCCAAAACTGTGTCACTTATCTATTTCTTTCCATGGCAATCTGATTTTTTGCATTTCTGTTTTCTAACTTCTGAAAAGTTACTTTCTCTCTCCCTTCCATTCCTCTGTAGGTCACCATCCTCTGTTACTGCCTGTCTGGGAGCCATAGCATAACGCTGTGGTTGCCAATATCTAATAATTGCTCCTCAGTATAGCAATTAACAAAAATTCCATGAAAAATTCCAAGTACTCAAAATTGGGAGGGGGGCGGGGGGGGGGG
>JAYECN010464348.1:0-18583 GCA_035222435.1 Microcambeva ribeirae | reverse complement strand
GGAGAGGAGAGGAGAGGACAGTCACCTTGGAATAAAGGAGTTATATCAATCAGCAAGCCAGGTATTTGCTAACACTGCTATCAGTATCAGCTACTGCAAATTTGTTGTTTCAGTGGCATCAACCACAACGTAAGGTGTCTTTTACATATATATAAATTTATAGCTTTGGGTTACACAAAACTGTTCTTCCTATGTGCTGTTGTTGGGGTCCAGAAAGGCTTGGAAAAAGGGGATTTTATGTAGAAGGGAAGGTAGAAGGCTGAATAGCCATCACAGATAACTGCAGGACGGCCACGTGAGCCACAGTGCAGGAGCAGGATGGTGCTGGTTTGCACATTCCCGGCAGGAGCAGGCAGCTCCAGGTGGAGCAGAGCACCACTCCGTAAAAAAAATAAAATAAATAAAATTCACAGTTAAGAATACGTGCATGTGACGGGACCTCTGTGAGCTCTCCTGCCTCAGGGCCCCTTGGGAAAGGGCATGGGAGGCGGGAGGCGAGAGGAGACGCGTGCGGGGCGCCGCGGGGCACCGGCTCCCCGTCGCTGCCAGATGGCGAAGGCTGGAGGAGAAGAGGGAGCTTTCGCACATGCGGCGATGCTGGGGGAGGCAGGGACGCGTGGCAGGGTCTGCCCGGTTTGGCCGGGCTTCTGCACGTTGTTATAGCAACCGGAGGAGCCTCCTGGCAGCCGGGAGGATGGGGAAGGGGGGCGTTTTTGGAAAGCAACGGAGAGGTTTGGAAGGGGTAAAGGGAGAAGCTGGAGGCCTGGAGATGAGGATGGACATGTTGTGGGGGGGTGAGCAGGACCGCTGCAGGAGAGGGGCAAGGAGACAGGGGATATCAGGTGCATTGCTTAGGTTGCAGCACTATGTTCATCCATAGCAATCCGAGAGGACAACAGGGTGGTAGCACTACCGCTTACAACCAGCGACCTGGAGATGCAGCACTGGGGCAGCCTGGGCACACTTAGGCTTATTATGTCTCCGGAGCATCCTGATAACCCCTTGGATGTCTCAGGTGATCAGCCAGGACAGGACCATCCAAAGTGCCACCACAGACCTCTCCAGGAGAAATGAGCCTCTCTGGCCTAGCAGGATTTGTAGGGAGATGGGATATTTTAATAGGAACCAGGAGACCAAAAGTCTCTGCAAGTCCAAGCTCCCAAATGGTTGAAATCTTGAAGCTCAGCTGTGGGTTTCTTAGCACAAGGGACAGCAGCGATCGCTGCATAAATCACGGAGAGAGCCTGGGGCCGACCTCCCATTTCCCCGGGAAGGCACCAGCTCGCGGCGCAGCAAGACCCAGGCGCTGCTGCCTTGCAGGAAGGGGCTTTGCGGCGGCTCCGCAGCGGCCCCAGGCCACGGCCGCCCTGCGCCGCGCTCGGCGCCGCTCGCCCCGGGAGATGGCAGCAGCGGCTGCGAGTCGCACCGCGGCGCCGCGAAACACGAGAAGTTTTAGCTTGCCCTGCGACCGCTTCTCTCCACGTGTCCTGGGCTGGTTACTGAACACGCAGCAGCTTTCTCAAATCCCGCTTCTCAGCCCCATCCGGCTTTTACCATTACGACCCTTGGGCTTAAGCGGGGCGCCGAGGTCAAGCGCACATGGGGCTGCACTAGTTGCTCGTTTCTGCTCCGTCAGACCGGCAGTCTCCTGCGCCGAACGCTACCTGTGGCTGCCCGGATCTCACACTCTTCCTCATTCCTTAGTTGGTTTCTCAGCGCTACCTGCTATTTCCCCCTGCATATAGAATATTTCTTGCTTCCATTCCCCACACCAACGCATCAAGGGTCACCCCTTTCTGCTGAGCAGCAGCGCGATCGTCAGCCTCAAAGAGCCCTTCGATGCTCCAGCCCAAGAATTCCCAACTAATTAAACGCCTTTCATTGCAAACCAATGCTTGGAAATAATCCAAGGTCAGGGAGGCCTCCATAGGCAACAAAAGCTTGGGGTGAAAGGAAACAATAGGAGAGGAATCAGAAGCTCAAGGGAGTTTGAGGGGGGGAAAAAAAAGCCATACGATACATTAGATTTGAATACAGGAACACACAACGTCATGCCCAGGGCTCTGCCATACTCAGCTGCAAGAGGGACTTGCGTAAGGAGAGAAATTCTTCATCTGTCAGGGTCTCACCTTGTCTGGTCCATCTTTTATCACTTTTTTTCCCCCTTGCAAGCAGGGGAGATTCCCGCTCTTGAATATCAGAATTTAGCAGGGGCTTCCTCCTGAGGGGCCTTTAAAGCTGCCGGGAGTTTGCTATTTGCCTCCAGTCCCGGGGACGAGGAATGTTTCCTGACCGCTACGTAGCCAAGGGGGTTCTTGGTGCAGAAGGGACTCACTTGGCACAAGGGAGCAACAAAAATGCAAGAGCTCGGACGTTAAGAGGACTTCTTCCGTGGTGTTGAAGGAGTTAATCCTAACTATATCACAAGCAGGACAAGAATTTCTCTAATGAACCAATGGCTTTCATGTAGGGGGCACTGTGACCAAGACTAGCACGTTTTACAAAGCCATCCTTTCCAACAGGACCTCAGCTCAACTTTCCATAACAGGACCCTAAAATACAATGCAGAACAGAAACCAACACACCTGAGCACCTAACACACCTGAGCACCTGAAGACAAATTGAAGACAAATTGAAGCAATTGAAGACAAATGCTGGAATTATACACTGAGGAAAATTACTCGTCCACTACAAACCTCCCAGGTTTGATAGCATTAAGTTTCTCCTTGCAAGCACTGAAAGCAAATTCCTGTTCAGCTTTTCATTGGAGAATCTTTTAGGCTTCATTTACCAAAAAAAACCTAAACAAATAATAATAATAATAAAAAAAGAACACGCAATCTCCTTTTTCAGAGGGAAAAGCTCAGACGTGCTGAGCTCCAGCTCCCCCAAACAGGCAGGATTCAGCTGAGCTGAGCAGGGGCCCTGCCGGCCGCTTCCCTTTCGCCTTTTCACACGGTGCGATACAAGATTCAAACAACCCCAGCTAAGGGGCTTAGGCCGGCTGGGTGCTCTTTAATTTTCGAGCACAATGGAGCAGCCTGGGCATTTCAATTGCATTATGAGAGATCTCTGCTGAGCAGTCGAAGGGGGGGAAGCAGTACATTTTTCTTCCCGCTTAACCAGTCTGAAGTTTCCCAGTGCCACCTTTGATCTGTATTAAATTCCTTGTGCCAACAACTGCAGAGATGAGGTAAGCCTCACATAATATGAGGTTATAACGTATATACACTCATATAATATATACTCATATATACTCATGTGAGTATATAATAGGGGTTAATTCAGAAAATCATTATGCTGGGAGTTGCTGCTGCAGCTGTAGGCAGAGCCCTGCAGGTCCCGTCCTACCAGCCCTTCGCATGGACACCCCTTCCTTGCTTCCTCCAAGCAAGCACCAAGGCATCTAGAGAGCGCTGGGAAGCACAGCGGAGAGGGAGGGATCATTATCCCTGTTTAGGAAGCACAGAGAGATTAAGGGCCTCATCTACTGAGGTATTTGGGTGCCTAATTGTTACTGAGGTGGAAAATTCTATGGAGAAATACATATGGGTGTTCAGAGGTGTCATCACTCAGCTTCGGAGTCCGACGATGTGGATGACATTCCCTGAAAATTGCCTGTGTAGAGTCCCTTACAGCGAAGGAAAGGAACTGCACTCCAGAGGGTTGATTCCTCGGCATGGATATAAACGCAGTCCAGATGGTTAGCTCAAAGGGAACCATCAGAGGTTCAGCGGAAGGAAACCCCAGGCACCCCGTCAAAAAGTAACAGAAATAGTCCCTATGTATATTCAGAGAAGCGATGGTGGCAGCAAGTGGCAGTACGAGGGACTGAATAAGGACTTTAAGCAACTCAAAAAATGGGCCATGAAAGATGGGCATAGGAGTGGAAACTTACTATGTTCTGTTGCCATCACAAAATACATCCTGCAGGCCCCCGTTTTTATCACCTCCACCAAGGAGAGATGTCATTAATACTTACAGGAGCACTGCAAAACCTTTGCCCTGCCAGGTGATTTCAAATGTTGTGCAAATAGCTGAAAGTGGAGGTGGTAGGGGAAAGATACCTTGGGTTTCCACTTCTCCAGATCTCAGCAACTTTGAGCTTTCTTCCCATCCGTGTGTACTGGGAATCAAACTCTTTCTCTCATCCATCACCCTACAGATTTCAATGCTGATCCTATCCACACCACACTACTTTGATGCTCAGATTTTAATGAGGTTACTATTTGCACTGCAATAATGAGTTGAAGAGAGTGGCTGCATAGGAAATGACTTAATTTATGGCCCCTGTAACAGTAACTTCTTTCCACAAAGCTACGGTGTGACACAACTTATGGCCACGGGAGCGCAAGCAAAGCTGCATCATGAGGATCCCTCTGCCGCAGACCTGTGCTTGCGAAAGCCACATGGCATGCTGCCTTAGCCCAGCGCTATCCAAAAAATCCTACAAAAGGAAGATCATCTTTTTTGCTGGACTTGCTACAAAAGCAGATCAAATGCCTTCCACTCTGTTTCTTTCTGGAGCTGGAACTAAATATCAAAGGATAATTCAAAACACATTTGGACACGCTTGAGGTAGGAGAACACAGGGCAGGATCTCCAACAGGCCACGGAAACCTCTCCCTTATTAACTCCCTATTCTTTCTTACCTCCCCCACATCTGACAGCTCCTGGAGCAGATCCAGCTTCATTGCCTCAGCAGCCAGGATCCTTTCCACATGCTGAGCCATTTCTGAAGGAAAAAGCATTTCCTGACATCTGCTCTGCATTCACTGCTCCTCTCCTCCTCCCCCAAGTCATTTGAGCCCAGAACTTCTCTGTCTCCCCTTCCCTCAACACCTGTCCCTGGCTGACCAGGGCTCATCATTAAGAGCTAAGCACTTGCAGAGAGAATTCTTCATCCGCACCTCTTCCTGCCCTATTCCCCCCACTGCTAATTTTCTCAGCCTGCTGTTAACATAGGATTTTGCTCCCGGTTCAGTTTTGTAAGGCACGCAACCATCTGACCCAAATCCAAGAAATTCTTTGAGTGTAAACTTGGTTTGACGTATCCAGGTTTCCCTACTAGAACCATAGGCACGCCAAATTAAAAGCGCCTTTATAGGGCTGAGCCCAGGATCAGACTCATTACTATTTTCTCAATGCCTTTTTGAGTGGAGTTGCTGTAGTGCTGGTGATTCCAAGGGTGAATTTTAGCTGGTGCTGATTTTCCTCATGCTGCCCCTTACCTTGAATTTGCTGAACAGCTACACATTCTTTTCAAAAAAACGTTGTGTGAGAAAAATATTCAGATAATAAGAAGTTTCTTCTGCTTCTGTCAAAATGATTTGCCAATGATTTTGCTCATACAAACACAGAGGAAGTCTTAAGGAACGAAGAGTCACTGTGATCTTGATACTTCCCCCTGCACTGCAGAATATTAAATAACCTGGGTATCTCGCTGCAGTCCCCAAGGGTTTTGCTTTCAGCAGGACATGACAGACACCACTGCATATTCCAAGCATGTAGTAGATTTTATTAAGCATAACTTTGGTTCTAAGTACTCCACCCTCATTTTTGTAATACCTTTAGTTAAAAACAATTATACAAGAGCAAATACAAAAAATATTAAATTATGAAAACAAATCCATTAAGGCTCCCTTTTTATATTTATATATATTTATATATGTACACTCAAACAAGTGCAGATATTAACAAAAGGTTAAAGTCACAAAGGTTCTAAAAATTTACTACTATACTATCAAAAAGCAAGAGCATTTTAAAAAAGTACTGCCTTATTAAGAGGCAAAAGTGGTAAAAGTGAGCCATTTTTAAATCAGGAAGATTTCTCATTGAAGTATCTGCAGGGTTGCTTCACAATTCACAGAGCTGAGGAGCAGATCAATAGTTTGCTTTCGCTGGCAAGCAGTTTCCCACTTGGGTAGCCGCACAGGACACTTGCGGTGTGACTAGCTGGGCTCCCAGTTAAGGGTTGCACGTTCCAGCCCAGTCCTGATTTTAAAGACAAGCTTTTGCATGTCTAAAAAACACAAAGGTGATGCGGATTCCTAGACTAAAAGATCAGCAGAAATGGTCCTCTAACGAACGCGATGTCCTATTTGTACAGAGAAGGCAACTGAAAACAAGTCTACTTCACACTGTATGTACAGGGGTGTTGTCTGGCTTCCTGTGCTTCAGAAAGAGAAACTCTACCCTGAGTCACAAGCCAGCATGAAGAGAAAGCAGAAAGCCCTCGTCATTAACGGGCCCAATCCATCGCTCACCGAGTCGAAGAGCCGGCCCCCGGCGTGGACTCCGCGGCCGTCTGGATTACACCCAGCTTCGTTCACTTCCCTGTGCATGCACACGAGGATGGCCACGTTCATCGAGGGAAAACGGCCGAGAAGAAATGGTCTCGCCAAGCCAAAAGAGGGCTTCTCTCCGCCTTCCAAAGATTTCCATATCGAACAGAAGGCAATTGCGGAATGGAAACCAACAGGTACTAAGAAGTTTGGTAAGCAGGGAATGGCTAAGATAAAACATCAGTGGTGTGGAAATCCACTCTACAGTGCTGCCCCAACAATCAACAACATGAAACAAGCTCAGTCAGTGCAAATATCTGAAAAATGTGCTGCCAGAAATTAAGATCCTCTCCTTCCAAATGAAGGGAGAGAGGGAAGGAAGAAATCTGCAGCAGTTAAGGTGTTCCTTTGTTGAGAAAATACATAGGAAAATATATAGGTTTGGCCTTTGTCTTTCGAACACTCTGGTAAACCATCTTCACATTTAATCTTCTAGACGTGACTCACACTGCAAATCTAAGTCAATGGCAATACAGTTATCACAATTTAATTTACTCTTAATCTGATTGCATTCTCATGAGAAATGCTTGGATCTTGACAAATGGAACGCTGTATCTAGGAGACATTGCTAATTGGGAGCATTGTGTCCCGAGTGCTAAGCTGAAATTTTATTTAAAATGTCCAGTACCTTCCAGAAAGGCAAAAGAAACTAGAAACAAACAAATTGACCCTCCCCGACCACCTTTACAACACAAACACGCCACTGTTGACATTAATAAAAACTGTTCTCAAACAGTTATGTTCAATGCAATTACAAAGTAGAAATTATTTTGTTTCACATCCTCAGGCAAAGACCATGAGTAGATCCTCAGCTGGTATGGATGAGAACAGTGAGAGGGTGAGAGCTAGGAACGAGCCACTCAGGGAAGATGAGGATTTCTCCCCAACTTCTCAAGAGAAGCTGTCTGTACCCACTCGCACCGATTAAGAATCCAATTCTTTATTCCTACATGCGTAATCTGTTCCTCTCTCTTCATCCCAGGCTTTCCTGGGTAACTAGTAGTCGTAAGTACGAAGGATCAGATCTGCCAGCCCTACACAAGATGAGTATTTTATTGAAAGGCAAGTGCCAAAGGCAACTTGCAGGAAGGCAGAAGGTGACAGAATTGGACCCTAACACTCAGTGATAACATACTCCCCTTTTCTCTTGAGGCATGAGGGTGGGATAAAATGAATTTCAATTTAATGCCTCACCTTAGGAAAAAAAAAATCTCTTTCAGTAGATCCCCATGATCAGTTTGACCTGGTTTAAACACTACCCTGTTGCAGGAACGACAAAAAGTTCCTGCAAGAGCTAAGCAGGACACGATGACAGAACTGGATCTCTGTTCAACCCCAGGAAATAAATTTAAACACTACTAAGTAATGTGTTAACACTGTATTGAGATCAGCACGTCCTTGGAGGAGAAAGGCCACAACATCAAAGTGGGATTTCAAGACATAAAGATGCATCACTTTGCATTGAGAAATGACAGAGCTAAATTTACAGTTAGCACTGTCCAGGTCTGTGCACAATATTTGAAGGGAAGAGTTTAGACACAGACAGAAATCAGCTTGTGGATTTTTCCCAGTGGGAGGATGGTCAGATTTCTGCTCTTTCATAGCCCAAATTCTACATTCTCAAAAGGGATAATTGGGTTTTAAGGTTACTTAGTTGTTCATTGCTGGTGAATTTTAAGCATTTCACATCTCCCCCAAACCTATCTATCCTGGAATGGATCAACATAACTCATTCCTTCCCAGAGTTGATCCAAACTTGAATTAAATTAGAATTATTGTGGGCTATACACAAGCTACAGGGCACAACAAAAAGGATTTTTATTTTGTTTTAAAGCAAAATATAATCTGGGTATCTCTATTAAACTAGGATCACAAGAGATAAAGCAGTGCAACACTGAAGAAGTTTCTCTAGTATCCCTGGTTAAAATCTCCAAGTAAGCACTTCAGACCGGTCCATGACACTGAACTGACAAAGAGACTCCTTATCCACCGGCCTCAGAACTGCATTTGGCAAGTCAATCTGTTTATGTTACAGTCTTTTTAATCCATACGTCCCAGAAACTTTTGAAAAAATCTCTTTTCCAGCAAGTGTCACCTGGATGCTCTTATTCTTCCTCTTGAGGGGCAAATCTGAGACAACCTGCAGAAGCCTCTCAGCAGCCATCACTGGAACACTGGAAGTCTAAGCAGGAGCTGGCTCTAGGACTCTGGTGCATCTGTTGCGTCCTGGACCGTCCTCCTCAGGTTGCCTTTGACTTTGACAAACTCGGGTGCATTTTCCTGTTCTTCTTGCAGCTTCTGTTGTTCGAGTTCCAGCTTTAAAGGATTCACATGTAGGAAAAAAGGTACATAAAATAGATCATCAAAATACAAAACAAAACAAAAAAAAGAGAGATTTCATCTTAGATAGAGATATTTGACCTCAATAACTGGTTGTGCAAAATGTTTTAGATTGTCTCCTTTCTTCCCATCACGGAAAAGATAAAGTTGTACTTCCTTGGGAGTATCTGTTCTCATAAACTATGAATCTTTTCAAATCCTTGGCTGTAGCTCATTCCACCAAGCCTGCAAACACTTTTACCAGATGGACAAAATCTGTCTAGTCCAGAAAGATAATAAGGTAAAGCATTTTTGAAGAAATTCTGAGACATCCTCATTGAAAAAATAACAGTAATTCCTTTCTCTGGCTATTAGAGCAGAACAAGAATAATCTGTCTCATGGGGGAATGCATATGAACAGCTATAACTGAGCACACTGGCTCATTTATTTGTGTGTGTAGGTATAGATTTAGCTATCTAACTTAAGCAACTTCTGGTAAATATCTGCTTTGTTTATCACAAAGATCAATACAAACAAGAAACCTCGCTGGTCGCACTGGCTGTTCAGTTCTGGCAGTCCATCCACTGACATTTTTGACCCAGTTGGAGCTCCTGCCCATGCAGCTACTCAAGAGTTACCTGTGAAGTGCGATACTATGTTCTGCAGGGCAAGGCCACACAGTGCCAGCACAAACCTTGCTTAGAGACTGCACAAAACAAGGATGGCTTAGCAATCCTCCGTGAAGGCAACTAAATCAACAGAAAGGAGTAAACAACTCTTTAGAAAACTAAGAGCTAAAGCAATCCTGAAAGGAGTCTTCCTATGAACACACCAAGGTCTCCTGATTAATGGGGACCATGTCCTGCTCACCTATATTTACTGCTCGCTTATTTCTCCTTTGTCTCTGGCTCAACAACAAGGGACATGCCTCGTTACGGTAAAACATGACAATGTTCTTCCATGAGTCATATGGTCAATTAATGTCACTCCTAGGATGCTTGCAAAGTCACAGCATTGCTTGCAATGAGCAGTTTTTACCTCTTGTAAGAGAGCTGTCTATTCTACATATGTCCTTGGATGGATCAAGATAAAGTCGGGCATCTCCCTACAGTCAGAATGATGTGGTTGGCCTCATCTTTTTAAAAATACAGAAGAAAAGCAAGAGCAGGATATCCTTGAAATTAAAATAGCTTTCTCCCCTCCCCTCAAAATATTTCTATACTTCATAAAAAAAAAAACATATTATGTATATATATATAAATTATATATACACACATATATCTATATAGATTATATTTACATATAAATAATATCTATTTATATATATATACACACACACACATATAAATATACATATATTATATATATATAAAATTAAAAAAAAATCCAAACAATGATTGAACTATAAATCATTTTTAATAGGGTAACTGTTTGGCTTAACTGATTTCTGTTAAAAGATCAGTAGATATTGTCTCATGGCATTCTTTTATTTAAATATAAATGCAATGCTTCTGCAGAGTGACTTCCTTGATGAGACTTTTTCACTGTGGATATTTTTCCTCATGCATGCACAAAGAGGCTCAGAGACCTTTGGCTGGCCCTGCACAGCAATAAGTTGCAATGGGCTGCAACTCCACATCATCTTGGTGCTTAGGGTCTGAGGAATATTTTTCTTTTTCTTTTTTTTCTTTGAAAAAGTCTGCCTATAAATTCATACATTTTATAAGGCCATAAAAATCTGTTTAAGGTTACCTACCCTCTGACATAATCCAGGGCAAAGAATCAATTTGATTTTTTTATTCCTTAAGCATATAGTTTTGATACACAGCAGTCTGACACCCATTTTCAAGGGATCATCTCTTAATTTAAAGGTGATAAAGTGTGAATAATTCACCAGTTTCAATGGTCAGCACTCCACACGTTCCTGTTGTCCAGAGCAGGATACAGCTGACCAAAGGCAGACATATGCAGTATCTATATAATCAGAAAGAAATGGGTAATTTTTCAGTGTGATTTGACTCATCCTAAAAGAGATGTCTGCATTTGATCAGGTGAATTGTGCCACAGAACAAGCTGTTTTTTCTTTCCTCCCTACAAAGGCAGCCTGAGAGGACCAGCTTAGACGCAGATGTGTTGGGTTAGTGTTTTCTCCCATCCCACCTGCTCCAGTTTCTGTTGCCGTTTCAGTAGTTCTATTTCCAGGTCTGATTTCTTCTTCTGTGCTTCCTCTTCTTTTTGCTGTTTAATAACTTGATCTCGTTTTCTTTTCTCCATCACCTTTTGTAGTTCTGGTTTGTTCTGAGGTGCGAGACCCCTTCAAGTTTAAATGAGAGAAAAAGGAAGGAAACGGAAAAGAAAGAAATCACTTTTAACAAGCAGAAATTCATGCAGAATTATGGGCAGGTTTTCTCAAATCAACTTATGCCTCTTTACATACGTTAGCTAAAAGGAAAAAAAAATGCAGATAGTTTAGTGGTCCCTAAGCAAAATCCTATGTTGGAATATAAGCCTGAGTACTTTGAAAGATATTTTCTTTCAGCATGTATTTCTCCTGGCTAATTCAATATTTTGTTCTCATCTTCCCTCTGTTCTTTCCATTCCACAGGAACAGATTTAAAAACTAGCTGGAATGAAGATGCTGGCAGAGCTGAAGACAAAAATTTGGGAAAAACTGCATCATTTACTGTCCAGTAATTTGGAGGAATTTGTAGGGAAGTTTGCATCAGCAGAACTTAAAAAAAAAAAAAAAAAAAAATGGTCTTTGGAGACCAGAAAAAGGGTTTTTCTCCCCCTTGCAAGATTTTAGC
Organism: Microcambeva ribeirae; assembly: GCA_035222435.1. Taxonomy (NCBI): domain Eukaryota; kingdom Metazoa; phylum Chordata; class Actinopteri; order Siluriformes; family Trichomycteridae; genus Microcambeva; species Microcambeva ribeirae. The sequence goes on along the minus strand of JAYECN010464348.1, from coordinate 7,112 downwards.
CAGTACATCAAATCATTCTTTGAAGTCTGTTCCATACAAACCATTTGCTGAGCCAACTACTCTAAAATGAGAGTTTACTCAATGAGTTTACTCTTTGAGAGGATGCATAAGTATTTACACACATAAACACTTGTTTCTGTGACTTGGCTTTTTTTCCATATCTATGAACTTTCCAAAATCCATTATGACAAGATTCAGAGATATGCCCACCATTCAGATCTTGGTGTCACTTAAGTCAGAGCAGAAAATTTGAAACTTGCCTTTGTTCTGCCCCCTTCCCTGTGAAGACGAGTACATGAAATTATTCAGCACTGTTTAACATCAGTCATTTAATTTCAACTTCAAGAAATTCAATAATATGAATTAACTTCCATGAAGCAGATTTTTATCCTGCTCTGCTTAAGATTTCTATGTTGGACTAATTCTTCCATAATTTGACTATCTGACAGCATGTCCAATAATATATTAAAAAGTCATTATATCATAACATCTATGAATGATTCGATATATTATTCAGTGCTCTATCCTTGTACGTACACTGACAGCAAGATTAAATATTTAGCAACAACAAATGCTCCTCTATTTTTCATAATATATCTCATCATCTGAATGCAACAAAAGTCACAAGATTTTGTTAATCTTTTATGTTTCATGACATTTTAATTACCATTTTAATGCATAAAAAAATAAGACAAGCAGAGGAAAGCTGGAGTGACCCTTTTTACCATTAATACTGAATGGAGCTGAGTCAATAGCAATTTCTGTGCTAGCGAACACTCACTGATAGTGAGGAACCAGACGCCTGGTTTCTCTGGGAAGGTCGCACATGTGACAAAGCAGGGGCACGAGAGTGATTTAGATGTGCTGTAGCAAGAGCGACAACTATTCCTCCCCCACCTGGGCAGGAATAACCCCAGGCACCAGTACAGATTAGGGGCTGACCTGCGGGAAAGCAGCTCCGCCGAGAGGGATCCGGGAGTCCTGGTTGACAACAAGTTGACCATGAGGCAGCAATGTGCCCTCGTGGCCAAGAAGGCCAGCGGGATCCTGGCTGCACCAGGAGGAGAGTTGCCAGCAGGTCGAGGGGGGGGATCCTGCCCCTCTGCTCAGCTCAGGGGAGGCCACACCTGGAGTACTGGGGTCAGTTCTGGGCTCCCCAGGACAAGAGGGACATGGAGCTTCTAGAGAGGGTCCAGCGTAGAGTGACAAAAATGATTAAGGGAGTGGAACCTCTATTGTATGAGGAAAGACTGAGCAAGCTGGGCCTGTTTAACCTGGAGAAGAGAAGATTGAGAGGCAATCTGATCAATATGTATAAATACTTGAGGGGAGAATGTAGGGATGATGGGGCCAAACTCTTCTTGGTGGTGGCCAGTGACAGGACAAGGGGTGATGGGTACAAGGTGAAACACAGGCAGTTCCACCTCCATGTGAGGAAAAACTGCTTTGCTGTGAGGGTGCCAGAGCCCTGGCACAGGCTGCCCAGAGAGGCTGTGGAGGCACCTTCTCTGGAGATCTTCCAAACCCGCCTGGATGCCACCCTGTGCCCCGTGCTCTGGGTGTCGCTGCTTGAGCAGGGGGGTTGGACTGGATGATCTCTAGAGGTCCCTTCCAATCTCAGCCATCCTGTGATTCCATGTGTCTCCTGTCTGAGACCACTATCCAGTAGAAGAAAGAGGCAAAAACAGCTGAGACTTTGCAAACTCCTCAGACACAGCAGCTGAATTTTGCTGGCCTGTCCCAGGAAGGGCAGCATTTAGTGGAGTAGTATTTAATACCTTTGATGATATAACCTGCATACTATGTCACAACTTCTCAAACCATTTGCATTTGCTTTTTCTCCTTTCCCAAACCTTGTTTCCTTACTGGACGGGCTGTTCTTGTCACATCACGTGTGTCCTGTGTGTTTGTAGAGCTGTCTGTTGCTGTGGTTCCCACCCTCTCGATAACTCCTGAACTTGCTCACCAACGTCAGCCTAGTTTGACACAAGGGTGGAAATCTGTGCGATACAAAGTTCCTTCAGGAGGCAGCTTGGGGAATGAAGAGGCTTATTTGTGTAGCCAAGAAAGGAAAAGTTTTCTTAGAAGGTGCATCTAACCAGGTACAAGAGAACACAGAATGGGACACTAGTTAATTAAAAGAAATCAGCTAGTCATATATGTTACCCAAAATGTTTCTCAGAAATGTTAAAGTTAAGTCCTAGGCCAAGATAACACTAGAGTTATTTATTCACACAAACCAAATGAACAAAATATCAAATACGGTTGTCTCATTAGCCAACAATAGTTCATTCATATATACATTGCCCAATATATACATTAATTGCATATTTGATTGTCACATTTTTTTTATTGCAATAGTTACATTTTTAGCATGTGTGTGTGGATACAGATAATTATAGAGTTCTTTGTAGCATTGTGGTAATATTTTGACAATTAAATTACTTGGAAAAGTACATAGTTTGTAGGCAGGGTGCCATATTTACATTAAGTTTAATAAGCATGATAGTGAAAAGATGTTGATTCATCAAGGAGCTAAGATTTGAATTACTGAATTACCAATCATGTTTCATTAACCAGAGTCATTAATGCGGTGGTTTTACTTTTCATGCTTAGCACTTGGGTGCTAATTCCTCTTGGGTTTTAGTTTTTGCATTTCTAATTGTTAACACTTTAAAAACTTTCGAAGCAGGAAGTTATGATAATTGAACATACTTGTAGTAAGGAAAGAGTTTAAATTCGTTCTGAAATATTTACTTTCTCTGAGTATATGATGTAGTATATATGAAGGAGGGGTTGTTTTGCCTTTTGCTGTTGTAGGAGATTTCAGTCAGGCCTTGTGAAAAATTAGATTCTATATGAGGGACCATCACAGAAACAATTATAATAGTAATTTTAAAAGCATTTTGTTGTTTTGTTTTTTGTTTTAACTGTCATTCTCACACAGAAGCTTCTAAATAGGGCTGCAATTTGGCAAGCTTATCTTTTTTTTGAGGAATACTTTGCAAGCAAGTTTATTGCTTTCAAATAAAACCAAAAGGGATTAAAACCAAGGAGTCCCGGAAATCCGAGCAGCAAAATCTGCCCTGTAGTTTGCTGGTGGGAGACATTCCCCTGTCCTGGGCACAGCGGGGAATCTGCTACATATTCAGCCAGTGGCTTCCAGGCCACGGGGAACTGCATGGTGTGAAATTCCAGAAAAGAAGAGATTGCATATTGAATCCTGGTAGGTGACCTGGGATATATGTTCCAAATACTGCTCCTCTTGGTCCACAACACTTACCTCAGGAGACTTTTCAGAGGTGTGATTCAGAGGTGTATGATTCAGATTTCTATGTAATAAACTTCTTTTGCAGTGCTTTATTATCCTGTTTAGCATTTGCAAAGAAGCCTGTCACTTCCTTAGGACATGGCAGCTTAGGCCTTTTGCTTTTTCTCCGTGTTCAATCTTCCTTTTTTAGTCTTTGAAATTACCTGCTTATTATCTGTGAAAATGAGCAACAGCAGAATAGCCGACAGCAAAATGCTGTTGTTGGGCTGTAAAGCTTATAACCAAATTAGTAAGTAAGGAGCAAAAAGTGAGACCTGTCAGTGTTTCAGACCGCCTGTAGGTTCAGGCAGATGATGTAGCATCGGTCACATGGTCGTCAGGCGGACTGGCGTTGTAGCTAGGCTGGTACTGATTAAAGACCCCCCAGAATATGAAAAAGTCGCATGAGGGGGATAAACTCACATAGAAATTGTAGTCCAGCCTCTAGCCAGTGTGTTTGCAGACCTTCCGTGCAAGACAAGATGTATTTTGTAGGGAATTGCCCCGCTGTAGATAGGCAGTACCTGGGTATGAAAATGCCCTTCTAGGGGACCGTCTGCAAGCTTGGGGGCTGTTGTAATATATCAGTATTTTCCATTTGTAAATAGTGCCCTCATGCCAGCATACAGAAAAATCCCTGTGTTGCACGACAAGGGACCAGCATCAAGGTTGAGTAAACTCAGTTAACTTAAATATTTTATGTAATTGGGGAAGGGAAATTCAATCTCTCAAGCAAAGCGTCACCTGACCAGCCGTGTAGCAGACAGCCACTAAACCTGATAGGGGGAGGCAAATGGGAAACCTGGCTCATATTCATAATTATTTTGCTGTTAGCACAAATAGGAGTCGTGAACATAAAGCCACGAGTGCCCAGCACACACCTCAGTGCTGTGATGAGGATTATTTTGTGGGTTTTTTTTATACCGTGGGAGGGTTTGGAGCTCAGGTACAGGGCAAGAACCTTCTTGCCAGGTATTACCAGGGAGAGCAAAAAAGAAAATTCTTCGTGCCAGTGAGTTTCGGGGCTGGATATCTCCATAACCGCAGCTCGGTGGTGTTTGGAGCACTCTGGATTCCCAGCAAGGGTGGGAATTGCAAACACTCCACAGCTCGGAGGACTAGCTCTGAAAAGCGTCGTTTTCAAGTGAAAGGAACTGGGGCTGTGGTTTGTTGGTTAACAACCCCCCCCTACACACACATCCCCCCCAGATCTTCAGGCAAAACAGCAAAATAAACATAGCGTAAAACTCCTCCTTGCCAAGGAGTGTTCCGAGTGTCTTTGCTAGAGTGGAAATAGCGGTCACCCCGGGTTAAGAAGTATTTCCGACGTTGGGCCGGGAAGCTCTCCCGTGAGCCGGGAATGGGTTGGGATGGGCCGGAGCCAGCTGGCCTTTTCCCAAAGGGAAGCAGAGCTGGCCCGGCCACCAGCACGCGTGTCGGATGGGAGCCCAGGCCTCCTTGCCTCCCTCTTTCTGGAGAAAAAAAAGCATCCTCACGGGGCCTGCCCGGGTGTCCCAGCACGCTGTGCTCGGCCCGTGTCGGGTGTTCGGTGGCTGTTGCTGCTTTCTTGGTGTTTCCAGCCGGCTATCCGAGCATGTGCTGGAGTGAGCAGTGCTGTTTTGTGCCTGGCATTGATAAAGCTGTCTGCAAACCTTCGTGTTACGCACGTTTTTGAAAACCCAACAGGTGGTTGCCCTGGTTCAACAAGGTGTCACCGTGCTTTCTTCACTGAAATGTCCTCTGCACACATGTTCTTCCTCAAAATGCAGGTTTATTTGGCAAAGTGAGACTGTAAATTCATTAGAGGATGCCAAGTATTAAGTATATTATAAAAGGAGGTTGATTCATCAGTGTCTTGATCTTCGTTATTCCATTTGCTGAAGATGTTTTGTTTTTCTATTAACATTAAAAATATAGAAGCTTCTTATTGCAGAAGTGGTTATGAGCACTTTATGACTAGTGAAATGTAATGCATGCTTTAATGAGCAAAATAGCTGCTATCTGCCCAAAACATATATATTCATTGTGCAATCAGCAGTTTCATACACAAAATTAATACTTAAATGGTGCCAAGTGTATTAAAGTATGTAATCATTATTATATAAATGTGCTGAATTTATTTGAAACGGTCGCATTTTTCTTGTATATATTTTCACTTGCATAATCTGTGCTTTCAAGACATTCAGCAGTTAGGCTTTGTAGTTATACATGTATTAGCTGCTTTTTAATTTATTCCTCTGTAATCCAGTATTATTAAATTCTGCGGACTAACGGACTGATCTTGTTCCATTAGAATCAATAGAGGCTGTGTTACCCTGTGTGTGTGTGGTGTGCTGTTTTTTATTTATTTTAATTTCTATCCTTATGCGTATAGCAAGCTGATATATAAAGGGTCTGATCCTTCAGGCTTTACTTAAAAAAACATCCACTGATGTCAGTGCCTGAATAGGATCAGCCTTTATTTGAAGCTGCACTTGCTATTATGATTTCTTTCTGGAGAAAAATAATCTTACTCATCAAAGCATTAGAAATAGCATGAAGAAAGCAATGTTCAGCAGGTCTTTTAACCATGAGAGATCTCACCATTGCTGTGTTAAAGCATAGCCTAGTACCTACTAACTACCGCTCAACCATGTCTTTTCTTTCTCTTCTTTCTGTATTTATTTCCTGTTCCAGCAGCTAGAAACTCTTATTGGCATCTAAAATCACTAATCTCTACCCATTACCGTTTTTTGCTAATTTACAGTGATAACTGTGGCTCTGTTTTCATTAGGAGATGAAAGCCGGGAAATTAAAAAACAAATTACAGGGATGAGAAGATTACTGAATGACAGCACTGGAAGAATCTATCAGCGAGTTGGCAAAGAAGGAGAAAAACTGAAGGAGGAGCCCCAGGATTTAGACTTAGCTTGGGCCCAGCGCCTGCACCCCCCTGCAGAGTCCCAGACAAGCCTTCATCCTTCACAGAGTGGTGCTTGGAATGAATTGTCACCCCAGGCTAGCCATTTTTCAGGGCAATATGGAACTCGGTCGAAAACGTTCCAAAATCAGACACGAGCCACAGCATCCAATGGTATGATCTGCATTAGATACTTCTTTTTTATTTTTTTTTTTTTCCTTGTGCTGTTCTGCCTTTCTGCCTTTGTTCCCATGGTTTATTTACCACTGCGCTGAAATCAGTTAGAGTTCAGAGTCTGCAGCTAGGTGCAAAAGTGGCATAGTAAATTCCGCTACCATCTGCCTTAGGTTTTACAGTGAATTCCTGATGAGAGGACAGAATTGCTCAATACTGTTATGCAGGATTAATTTCTATATAGGACTTATTAAAACTGCTTTTGCCATTTTTATTAAATTCATAGCTAATTAAATGTCAATTTCTACCACATCTCTTTGCAATGAGTAACCCTAGTAGTGCTGTGACGCCACTTGTGGAGCAGGATTCTGCTGATCTTCATGAGGTGACAGCTTTGGGCTAATAACTGCCAACTTCAGGTCCAAAATCCAAGTGTTGCCCTAAGGTTTTTCTTCTGATGGGATTACTGGAGAAAACTTGTGAGGGAATCTAGCTGTGATTAATATATACTAGAGCAGTCAATCTTGTTCTAGTGGAGATTTCTACTCTAAAATAGGTGGTAATGTGCCCTTTAAGTGCTTTTTCTCTCTTATTTTCAGCTCCAAAGAATGGTGATTTTCCTGAAGTCTGCTCAAGTTTTTGCTTAACTTTCTGAATTTGATTCAAAAAGTGCTTCCCCCGATGGTCAACTCTAAAGTTAGCTTTTTTATATATATATATATATTATAT
>JAYECN010464338.1:0-18587 GCA_035222435.1 Microcambeva ribeirae | reverse complement strand
TTTTTTTTTTTTTTTTTCTTTTTTTTTTTTTTTTTTTTTAAAGAGTAGCAAGGCCTAGAGATGTTGTCTTTACAGATATGATTTAGGCTTTTCAGAGCAAAGAGAACACTTTTTTATTTTGAAGAAAGAAAATAAAAGTAGCTAGTGCCTTTAGAACTTAAGCTTGCATCTCCTCTTCCGTCTAATTTTGCTGGGAAGGATCCTTCGCATTGGATGGCAGGGATATCTTTGTGCTTGCTGACCCTGAGATCCAGACTATTTTGTTTTGTGTGTGCATGTGCATGACTTCTAGCATCCTAAGGAAGGCTTAAGAATGCCCAATTTCCAGACCAATTGTAGTTTAAATTCAGGGCTGCGCTTTCATGAGTTTTAGATCACGCCTTAGGTGTTATTATTTCCTATGCACTCTTAAGTGATTTTTTTTTTTTTAACCCCTCTTCTAAAAGAAGGGACTTGGAGTTTTTTTATTGTGCAGCACAGGATAAAGCTCTCTACTCTTGGAGAGTTTAATAATGTGGCGTAAATGTATTTTGGCACTTAACAGGTTATTATGTGTCAAAAAAGAACAGAGGGAGGAAGTGGGTAATTGTTGCTAGGGAAGCAGGTTACACCTTTTTTCCAGCTGTCAAGGGATGCAAATTAATGAGCAGCAGGAGATCTCCCTCCCACACTGGCCGAACACTTATCCAGATGGAGCTGTTGGAAAGGCAGTTGTTGGTTTAGTCCCTGTTGCTCTTCGTAAAGGCAGAAGATGGAAGTAGGATATTTTTGGCTGGAAGCCTTCCTCTATATGATATAAGCATTACCTCTCCTGTGATGTAAACACTTAAACCATGCACATATCCTATCAATGGTGAAGTGCTAGTGTTTCTGAGAGACAGAACAGAGATTTGTAGTACTAACTGTTGATAAGAACGAACCTCTATCAGAAGTCAAAAGATTTTGCTTTGTAGGTCCCTAGAATTTTTTGTTTATTTTATTGGAGATACAAACTTTTTTTTTTTTTTCCCAGTAGAGCAGGGTTTACTGGATACTATGGTAAACTTTTTTCTTTTTTTTTTTTTTTTTTTTGATCTGCAATGAATCTATAATGAAAATATGGACTGCTAAATGTGTTTGGAAATCACTCTGAAGGCTGAATTTCATCCTCTCTGCAGCTGAGTAACAAGTGCAATGGAGGTGCTGGAGTGTTGCCTGCTTACATTAGAGATGAAATTTGGCCCAGGATACGATGAAAGATAATTTTGAATATCACTTGCACAACAGCTGGGGCTCAGCCTTTTCTGATTAGAATGTAAGTGCTAAGGTTTGTTTTTCACCAGAGTCTACTGCAATATATTTCACTCTGGAATGATTCAGAATGGCAAATAAGAAGGCTAAATGAAAATAGCCACAAAGTATCTGCCAAGAAGGGTGACTAATGAAGGATGCAGAATCTGTTCTTCAGATTGGCGAATGCTTGCTGAATATGGATATGGTGTTTGAAGAAAGGGATTTAAAGGCTTATTTGGGAGTTCATTTCCCCGTGTTTCTGTCTGAAGAACTTTACACAGTGCATGTCTGTGCAGTGACACTGAAAATTTCACCCTCTCAGTATGAATCTGTTTCCTTAGATACTCAGATTATCTAAGCAGGAACAAGTGTTTGTCTTGCTCCTACTGCCCCTACCACATTCAACTCTTCCACTCAGATGAGGATTTTGAAGTGCTATGAAAACAGAAGAGCTAATAATGTAATTGGAATTCTTAACATTTAATCTAGCTGAAACCAAAACTAAATACCATACCTAAATATTTTATATAAATTGCACATTTTTGATAAGCTTGAGTTTAAGAGCACAGAAGAAACAGATAGAACCTAAGTTGAGGAGGGCCCTTAAAGAAAGACGAAGATTGTGTGGCTCTGTCAGCATGTAGTTCAACAGAGATGGGTAAGAACTCACACAGTTACAAATGAAGAAAATGGAAGAACTGGCAAGAAGGGAAATCATCACTGCGGTTGCAGTCACAGGGCTATCAAGCTCCATGTCTAAGTCAAAGTGTATTAGTTATTGAATGAAGTCAAAACGTAGAGGTTCATACCAGTTTTCTCATGTTTCTGTATCTTCCTACATAAATAGTTTCTTTAACATGAAGTGCTGACTATGATATAAAATATTTAAAGGATGTTATTTATTCATGCGTGTGTCTGCTTTAAAAATGGACTCCTATATGTGTTTGGTCTCAGAAGGCATCACTGTTGGGTACTGATTTTTGTATGTCATTTGCTTAGATGCTTTTATATCTGTCCCATTTAATAAAAGATACTTGGGAGAATACGTGCAGTCAACCAAAAGAACTTTTTTAATGGAAAGGGACATAATTTGATCCTTAAACCTTCTCTTTACAGAGTGAGAGTTGCTGTATAGACCTCACTTTATAGAATACAATTGCTTCATTTTAGATGGCAGGTTGGTCATATTTAAGCAGTTTGTCTCTGGGAATACAGAGAAAGAAATAACTATGTTTATTTAAATAACAAAACATTCTGATCATCATTATGAGCACTGCCAAATAAAAGAAATAGAGTTAATTCTCTAGAGAAATAATCACACTTTTGAAGATGTGCATTATGTCCTACTGCATGCAGCACGTTACATACTAAAAAGGCAAGCCAGGCTTTCATTTGCATCTGAGTTATTTTAAGGTGTATCTAGGTGAGTAATAAAATACACTGTCACTTCTCAGACTGAAGGCTTGAATACAGCAGCTTATCATCTCTGCTGCCTTAACTTGGAATTCCCAGTCCCTTCAGTTGGTTGAAAATCTTCCTGTTTTTTCTGCATCTTTGAAGCTTACAGCTTTATTTAATTATCTACTATTAAAATACCTATTTTAAAAGGTTTGTTAGGTTAAGCAGAAACAATTAGTAAAATGTGTATGTTGAGATTTAAAAAAGTGTCAGATGTGATGCAGTGTTTAACTTGATCTGAGGTTAACCTGACCTAAGTCACCAAGCAAAAGGAAATACTGTGAAATGTGTCATAGCATCAATAGTGACAGCCAGGGTATGTAGCAAACTTAAAATACAATCAATATTTTTCATGCTTTCCTTTGAAATTACTTCAGGAAGACCTAATTAGCAGGTGATAATTGTATAAAATGTCACTGTTGGAATGTTGCAAGGGAATGCAGACTTGCTTTCATCAAAAGGTGTATGTGTGTGTGTGTGTGTGTGTGTGTGTGTGTGTGTATATATATATAAAAGCATATGTAAGTATATATATAAAAGCTGTTTCAGTTTTCTTTCTCTGCTCCTGCTGTGACTGGACTTCCATTAAGAATTAGGTTGCCTAAAGAAAACTAGGCTAGTAAAGAAGTCAGAAAAGAAGCCAAACTCAAATTCAGGATTTTATCTATTCATTGGATTTAAAATAGGTAAAAGAGCTTTGTTTAGTAACTTGAAAGAAAGTTGCCTGTGTCTTAGTTAAATATCTGCAGTAATCTAAGAATGGTTATTGGAAATTCTTGAAATACAGAAGATTTACCTGTTGCATGAGATCAGGTGAGATTCAGTCCAGCCATGATCCAGCTGTTCTACCTTTATCTACAGTACAGTTCAGTCACATTGCGATAATAACATAAATATGAGCTTTCTGAAGTTATTAGCTATTAACAGCATATAAAATCAAAAAAAAAAAATTATCTATTATAGATTGTCCTTAACTTTTCAAAGAAAGAAGACTTCCAGTGTTTCAAATCTCTATTGTGGGTATTTACTGAAGAAAAAAAGGAAGAACAAATAAAGTGAAAGCTTTCTACTATTCTTATTCATTTTCCCTCGTTTTCCTTCAAAATGTGTCGTAATGCTTTATTAATCTGACTTTATTGCCATCCCAGTGAAAATTTCTGTTGCATTTGCTTAATTGTCTGTGCTTAATTTTCTTTTAATATCCAATTTGAAGTTATAAGTTGTCAAAATTTTTGTAAGACAACTTCAAAGAGGATATTTTTGGGTAAATGAAGGTGCCAAAGAAAGCTGAACAGTAATCTTAGAGGATGCGATGAAACATGAAGTCATTTTCAAAGTGATCAGAAAGTTTCCTGGAATCTGTCACTTTATCAAAATGGAGAGCTATTTAAGGTCTTAAGATGTTACAGGTACCTGTTTAACTGTGTGTATGCTTATGTGCACTTGTACTTGTAGTACAGTTTTTACATTTATGATCACTTAGATTTCTGGTTTCCCAAATTTTTCTCTTGCTCTCCTTCGGATTTTTCTCTGACTGGAGGGATTTATTTTTCCATGACTAGGAATTACTAGCTCATAGTTGTTGCTCAGATGAAATGTTTAGTTTTAAATGTATTTTGAAGCTTCACCTTAGTCAATCACTGCTGTAAAGGAAGCAGAAAAATGTACTTGTCAACATCATTTAGAATTATTCTTGAGGAAGAAAATTAGGATAACCAAATACGCTTCAGAAACAAACTCCATTTGTTAAACTTTTTTGATAACTTCTGATTGATTATTTTAATGTGACATGTTGAATGTATTTCCTTTCAATTATCTATCTCAGTTGTCAAAAGTCAAAGAAATCTCTTCGAGGTGTCTTGTGTTTCCACAGGAAAATGAGGTGGACAAAGAACGTTCTAAAATCTCTAGCATATTTTTCTTAGGATTTCAAAATATATTAGAGACATATTGCAGTTGCTATCAAGGGAAATGTACAGTTATGTCAGTGTTAGCCAGTCTTTTTGGTGTCCATAAAAACAGTTGAGTGGCTTCACAGAAATCTACCTTCCTACTTATTTCATCATTTTCTGTCTGGTTTATTGTTCTAAGACTTGTCATTAATCTCAAACTTCCAAAGCTTCTTTTTACAAAGAAGTGATTTAAAATACTTGAGGTGTAGTACACCTCTTAAGAGGAAATGCAGAGACTAGTCTTGTTTATATTATAACTAATTTATAAACAATTTATAAACAAAATGACACCCTAAAATTACAGGCCACATTTATATTTGAAATAAAGAGTAGAAACTTGGTTATGTTAATTCTTTGACGAACAGGAAGTTTCTTGACTCTTTTTTTCCACTCTTAATTAGTAAATTCAGTTTTAGTAGGAATTCTTCATAGAAAATTACGGAAAGGATAGTGTGCATATTAACTAGGTTGGACATGGGATCTTAATAATTAGCACTGAATCTCAGAAGTTCTAGTGCAAGTAATGAATTTGAATTGCTTTTTCTTGGTTCAGGCCACTGCTTTGAATATGCCACATATTGCTATAGATTTTGTACAACTATGAATACATTTATAAGCTTAAAATAACTTGCAGTTTGTTACATCTAAGAACCTTTGTCAGTGGACTTGGATAAAACATATCTTATAGGAAGTGACCTAGATTAAACGTAGCAGTTTGATTTTTGTGATTTTTTTTTCTACCTCTACAGAAGAATGAACTACGGGAGTAACATTTTAAATCATTTTCCTATATATAGAAATTAATTTTAGCTAGATATTGCATATACTGTGAGTGCAAATGATTTTGTAGATGCTTATGACTGAAATTAGCAAGAAATGAGAGTTGTTCTCTTTTGAGCCATTCATTTGGCAGCACTTTGTGTGTCATAAGTGTTGCTTTTTTTAATATATGCTTGTTTAGTTAGCAGTTTTTCTTAATTATCAACTTTTACTCATCTAAAGCTTACATGATCTCCATCATCATAATATCTCAATCTATCATATATTTATCTATTTTTTCCTTGTTAAATTGTGGTCATTTGGAGGGAAATTCTTTAATTTCCATTAGCTCTCTGTTTTCAATACTATCTCTGTGTGTGTGGTGGTGTTTTTTGTTTTGTTTTTAAATATTCATATATTGGGAATTGAATATCAAGATGTCACCATTGTATAATGTCTCTGGCAAAAATGGAAGAAATGGATCATCTTTGATCTTAGCTTATTCATAACTTCTTAGACCTCTGTTTTGTTTTTATTTTTCCCCACTCATATATTTCCCGTTCTTTTGATAGTATTGTTTCTTGATTTGGTTAAAAAAAAAAAAAAATCAGAATATACATATAGTTTTTTTTTTCTTTTAGAAAAGTGTACTTTTAATTATCAGTCAGTTCAGTCATGTCTTGTAAGGTGTCTGCGTTTGTTTAAAATAGTGCATACCCTGCGATCACCCTAATTCTCTTGTTGACAAGAAAGTGCAAGTAGTTTATAGAATGGGTGAAATACAGGCTATTCCTCTGTGCTGACCATTTTTTTTATTTACAATTGGGAAGACACTTTTTAAGTAAAACAATAGGAAGAGATGAGCAAAGAACTTAAATACCAAATAAATGGAGTATTTATGTTTTTGTGAAAATAAATGAAATGGAAACAAGCAATTAAGTCCTTAGTACACTTTAGCCTGTGCATTAAGTACTGATTTTTCTTAGATGTTCTTAGAACCTGTATGGTAGGGCATAGCCTGTTATCTAGGCTCTATAATGGTGTAGGACAAACTTCCATAGTGATTTCTTCTTCCAGAATAAAAGCAGATCTTTCCTGAACTGAAAATTGTGCTATTTAGAATTACTTTTAAGTATCATTATTATGGTTCAGGGCTCATTACATAAACATTCTCTCTGCAGTTAAAGAAGTCATTAAATACAGCTTATGAAACAGTGACTATCCTAAGGATCACTGCGCTTGGGTAGTCTCGTGCTGAGCTCTAGAGCTAAGCAATGTAAACATCAAGTTTAATCAAAGCTTCTTGGTTTGGGTTCAAACTGAAGAAGTTCCTCCTAAGTAGATAGACCACAGGGAATTTATTTTATGGCAGGGCTAGAGTTTATTTCAACTTTGGGTCTAAATCTCTGCTCCAGATTTAACTTCTATCCAAACATTTTGGATACAGATTCACCCTCACCTATTGATCCTGGTGGTCTTTGGGGATGCTGAAGTGTTTTGTTTTTAAGATGAGGAGGATAAGATATAAGCCATTTGTTAATGGATTGGTTAAGTAAAATAAAGTGAGGGGTTATATAGGTAATATTACTGTGCTTATAAAGGTATCAATCCTGCAAAGTAACGCAGTGGGACATACTGGGAAGGACACCTGAAGTGTGGGGTTGCTGAAGTAGTTGTGGTGCAGATGTTTTGTAACTCTGCTAGTGCTAATCTTCAGTGCTCTACTTTGGTATTTGTGGATATATCTGTTTGCTAACAAACCATAATGCTTTTATCAAAGTTAATGCAAAAGGCTTTGACTAAGCTACGAAGATTTGTATGATGTGTGTGTATACAGTTACCTACCCAGCGCATGTAACAAGGGCCTCTGTTTTTGTTGTTTACTACCTCAAGTTCTCATATGGGTCAACTTTTTCAGTTATTTCAGTGGATGAGTAATTCACTTGGTAAAATTCTGGCCTTTTGAGGCTAATAAGGGGAATTATTTATGTAAAATAGCAATTTGGATAAAGAAAAGTCATGCTTCCCACACCATATAGTATATCATAATCCCTGCAGGTTATTTGAGTCACTTCAAAATTAAACAATTAAAAATATTTTTACTTTTAACTTTATATAGATTAAACATTTAAATCCAAATTTAAATGCTAAAGCTTCTAAAATGTTGAGCACACTTTTTTGTGAGGTTCTAAATGTTTGGGAGTAAATGAATTGATATTTTATTTGTAATTTAAAAAAGTATTTGATTCTTTTTAGAAATTCATTCTTTGTATTACTTTGTGATGAGCGTTGCATATCGCTTTTGGAGGGGGAGTGCAAAAAAACGATCATTCAGCAGATGGAATTCTTTTTCATTAAGCTTCTGCTGTATTAGTTTGGCTGCCTGACTCAGGAGGCAGTGATGAGGACTATGTAGTTCAGTGCTACAGATAAGAGCAGGTGCAGCTTTAAAAAGTCCCTCCTTAACAATTTATTTAAATGCTATAACACATTTTTGTAAGGCAAAGTAGTCCCTCTGGAAAGCAAGAGTTAAAAAGTAAAGTAAGTAAACCTGGAATTTAATTTTGACAGCAATATCCTGGACCTTTACTGTGCCAAAATAACATATTGGTTTTTGCTGTAAAAATAATGGTTTGTTTGCTTTTCTACAGTTATCAGAAACAGTCCTTATGGAACATGAATATAAAATAAATCTTTTGGTGTGGTTCTGCAACATGAGGAAATGAAATAAGTGTTAATTAAAATGATGGACCAAACTCCATTTATAAACATAATCATCCAGACTAAAAGCATACTAGTCTAAATGTGCAAGGTGTCTTAATGGGAAATATAAATACTAAAAAAAAATACAAAAAAAAGCCTTTTGAAAAACTCTTCGAAAAGACTTTTGGGAATAGGAAATGAAGTGTGTGAGAGGGCATTTCTTTGTTAGAAGGTAAATATTGCAATTTATTGTATGCAGGAAATAGTGAATAGATAAAGAGATTTCAGTCTTCTGTGTATTTCTTTAAAGTTAATTGTATACACCTTAATTTTATAGTTACTCAAACTTAGGCCAATACTAAAATGTCTTCTTGTTGACAATTCAAAAATAGAAGGGACAGATTCAAATGCTTAATATTCAAAAATAAAGCTGAATGCATTGGAATGATATAATTGTTAGCAAAGCATAGTTTACTTGTGTTTTTTCCAAAGGTGGTTAGGAAAGTTTTAAGGAGTAGAAACAACAGATGGGGAAAAAAAAAAAATAATTACAGATTTGATGCAGGCTAAAAATAAGATGTGGGGGGAAAAAAATCAGGCTTAAAAAGGAAAGAAAGAAAAGTTCCAGCCCTTTATTATTTTAACAACTTCATTAAGAGCTGTGATTCTTTCCCCTGTCTCTTGTATACTGTTCCTTCCCCAATACTGCAGTAGGCTACCACCTTTTTTTCCTCTTTAGAATAAGTAAACTTTGGTATTTCCACAGATTCTCTGCACTGCACCCATTTTTGCAGTGTCACCTTTAATCATTCAGCACATATATTCAAGGTCAGTAGTCCTGAGTTGCACTTAATCACCAGTCTGTATACTTGATCTCACCTTTATGGTTATTCTGCCGTCCTCACGTTCCAGTAATACTAGCTGGATGCCTTCATTTATTTTGAGAGTCTTTTTTTGTACTCCAACCTTATTTCTCTCTCTAGAACACTTGAGAGCCTTCATTTATGTTGCGATGAAATAAGCAGAATGGTTGAATAATTTGCATGTCCCGGTACTGTGTGTGTTTTGTTGCTGTTGGTCACTCAGTTTGCAAGTCCATCAGGGTTTAAATTTGTTTTCAGACTTTGTGTTTTACTGCGTGAAAAAGTGACTGCACTGCCACTTGGTTTTGCTCAAGATAATAACTGGCATCAATTTTCTGTCACTACGTTTAGACTCGTCATAGCTTGACCTTGTAGATAGATGGTTTGAGACCTATGAAAGGTGTAGAGGACCGTGGAAGTGAAAGCTGTGTCCTGCTTTAGAAGCCTACTAAAAGATCTAAGGGTTAGATGGAAAATTAAGGATGACTTATCTGTAGGACAAGATGCTACAATGGATAAGAGGATGGGAAAGAAGGAGACCGGGTGTGGGATTGGTTTGGTGGGAGGAGAATTCTATAGGAAATTTTTTAAATACTTATATATTAAAAATACAAAAAGAAATATGCACATGTATCCCTCTTTACTCCAAGATATGCCAACCTATCACTTGAACACTACTTCCTCCAATGCCGAGGTGACTGAGTACGTTGCCACTCAGTGACATTGCTCTGTTGGTGCTAGAAGATAAAACAAGGTGCCTCTTTACCTTATTTCCATCCAAGCTGAAGGGGACTCAACTTCTGCTCTATTATGAATACCTCATGTGGGGGGAGGGGGAAGGGAGGGGGGGGTGGAATTTGGTAAGTGTATGCTTGCTTATAGAGAAAGAAAATAAACTAGCTTCATGGGACAATGTTTAAAGACTGCTGTCGCCCAACATAAGAATTTCAGTATGTACAAACTGGTTAAGCTGTAAAAGACACGGACAAAAACATCTTTACTTTTAAATAATGCATTGCCTAGAGCATCTTGGTGGAGTCTATGTGCATTATGGAACTGCAAAGCTAGAACCTGAATCTAGACTGATAGAGCCAAGGCCCCATATGTGAACTGTGGGCGGGGGGCAGATGTACCTTGAGTAACAGGCAATGTGTTATTCTAGGTCTGTTCTAAGCTGAAACACATATGCAATCTTATTTCTATCTTTCGATTCCATTCTCACAGTGAAGGACTACCTAAAATTTTTATGGTTAGGACTAACAAATACTATTCACACCAATGTGAAATGTAGGCTTCCATAAGGAAGCTAGTATATATGATTTTGAAAACCCAAATAATGTTGAATCACTTTAAGTTAGACATTTGCGAACTACTGCAGGCATTTAATCTATTTTTACCCATTCATTAAAAATCAGTATAAAAGGATTCCACATGATTTGTATAAATTGGCATATATTTATCCACTTTAGCAATTTCACTTTCTGATAGAAACAGATATAAGACTCCTACTAGAGCCTAAATAAGATCTACAGAGTTATTCAGAGAGGTCATGTTTTCACCTGGATGAAAGATGGAGTTTCTCAGTAGATTTGCAAGCAATTTATTAAGGAGATAAATATATTCTTGGTGGGGAAAACTGAATGATGGATGTGAATGTTGGTTCAGGACTATGCAGCTGGCCCCTGGTTTGGCTTGGCATAGGCCCTAGAGCTCCTTTATCTAATGCCAAATTGGTTGAACACCTGGAAAAGCGGTTCACAGGCAGCTTTTGTATGTGCACGTGCTATTGTGTAAATATCTCTCACTCTTTTTAATTAGCTTCCTTTTGGATGTTATTTGTCAACTGTGGACACTATACTGGAGGATTTAATAATATTAAAAGATGTAACTGTTTTATGCTGCAATATAAAATTTCCGAAAGGGGGGTTGGAAGGGTGGGGAAAGGTGGGAATCTTTTCTTGTGTCCTCAGGCTCATTAATATATCCATATTGTATTTCCTTTACATTCATTGGTCTCATCAGGCAGCTTCTAATTTCCTTTTTCATTAATTTAAACGAATCATAGCTTTATAGCTAAAATAAAGGCAACAGTGGGTAAGAACTAGCAATTAGTGTTGCTAAATTTAACATGTTAACTGCATTAAATTGGCAAGGATATCTCTGAAATATTTTTTTGTTTTATTTAGCAACTAAGCTACTCTAAAACCTGTTTGTCTAATGGCTTAAAATTGGGATATGAGTGTTTTGTTTTTCCTCTGTTCACAAATAGGATATCTCTCCAATGATTTCAGAATTTGAGCAGTCCTTGGTAATTTGAAGCAGGTCATACCATCACAAACTGCTCTGGTTTACTGTAGGTAATGAATTACATATGTTATGCACTGTTTAAATTTGAATATTGAATTAGATGACTGATTATGTTGACAGTACAATTGTATATCTTAGTAGATGACCATAAAAAATAGCCCACCCCGATGTTCAGGTATCCTTATTTAGGTGGATGCTTGCAGCAACAAAGAACTTGTATACAAAGAATTGTATAAATGTGTTTTGTCAAGAAATTTCCCTTTGCAGAAAAAGTATGTGTTCTGGAAATTTTGTAGACCTGTCGTCTTTGTAATTCTGTTTTTCCTGGAAAACATTATGGCATAATTGTCTAAGTAGGCATTTGCTGATCTCTTGGACTCCAAATAGCTGGAGTGAATGTGCAGCCCTGTAGTAAGATGAAGTTCCCCTCTTGCTGTGCTTGTGTTGGTAAATGCTCTGCTCAGGCACTCTCTCGGGCTTGTAAGACACATGATGGTTGGTGTCTGTACTGGCTCTTGGCTTCCCTGGCCATGGTCTTTGGCCAGCAGTCCATTAGGAACGGTCTGTGATGCTTGTTGACCACTGGATGGTGATTTGAAGTTATTTGAGATAACGATCTTAAATTTGGCTAAAATAATGCCAGGAGTTGCTGTAACAGGTTAAAGACATCTATAATTGAGTCTCAATGCCTTTTAATTGTTTTAAGTTGTAAGAGGTACTGTGTAGATAGAGATGTAGCAAATCTGTGTACTCTCTAGATCTGTACTTATTAATATAGACTAACTGAAGAATCTGAGAAAGAATCAAGAGTTATGGTAAAAGAATTAAGTTGATGTATGCAGTTCCAAGTAAGTGTTGTGCAACTTCTGCCCCCATTCCATTTGGGATGTTGTGTGTGTGTGCATTTGCTTGTTTGTTTTTAGCACAAAAGGTGTACTCTAATTAGCTAGTATGTTGTAATTTAATTGTTGCAAAAACAAACTAAAACTCCCTGACCACTACTTTTTCACCAACAAGAAAGTTTATTTAAATAATGTAACTTTTAATCTAGAATCCATTTGCATTTTTTTTTCTGTTCTTATGGCTAAAATAAATCTTTGTCACACTTGGAAACAAAGTTTGAATGTTAATTTTTCTCTCCTCTGTTGCTTCACTACTTTTTGCCACTTATGCAAAGTAATATTTTTCTTTTTCTTTTTTAATAGCTCATTGTGCTGAACATTACTATAAAATAATAATAATGAAATAAAAATATGGGAAAAATGAGATTACAGAAGGATAAAGGTATTTTAAGTTCCCAAACCTTTAACCTTCTGTCCCTCCTTCCTTTTTTTTCCCTTACCAGCCCCCACTCCACCCAAAAAAAAAAAAAAAAAAAAATTTCTCCCTCTTAATGCTATGTTTTGAAATGGAAAATGTTGTCTGCCCCATTAGGGAATGGTCCCAGGCTTTTTTGATAAGTATGAGACTAGGCTGAGTTGCAAAACTGCAACTGAAAAGAGGGTGGGTGGGAAAGAATCCAGTCCCAAGGTCAGGAACTGATGTGGGAGAAACAGCATATCGTTTGGGTTGTCATTCTACCTTTCCCTCTGCAGGACTTCTCAGAATTTGCAAGACTTTGTGCAGCTTAAGGGCTATGCATGAAATTAATACGTGCAAAAGATTTCCTTTTGGCTAACAGTAGCTATGCCGCCCTTCTTGGGCACAACTGTTGAGTCATCCCCTTGTTTTGTGTGAAGTAAAAATGCATTGATACTTGGAGGAATAAACTGTATTTTCCCCATTGATTTGGTCAGTAAATACATTCCAGGGTATATTTAAATGGTCATTAAGAGCCTCATGTAGTAATGGCCACTTGAAATATGTGGAGTGATACATTGTAAAATTAGCGACAGTAATGAGTAACAAGTTGAAGATGACTTCTCAAATACATCACTGCTTAGTTTTCTACAGTTCAGGCATGTTTAGTTTATTTTACGTACTTAAATTTCAAGTGTATCGTACTTGTGTCCTGAGTTGTGTCTAGAATTTTGACATCTTTGTCATTTGTAACCTGCAGGCTAGGAACGTGCTTTTCTTTGTGATGGCTCATAGAGATGTGTTTACCATGAATCAATTATTTTTATAACATAATAGCAGGAAAATTATAACTATGTCAGCACAGATTAGGATCAAAATATAGAGGACTACCTTTGCAAGCACGGCCCTCCAGGTGGCGCTTTCAGAATTTTGTCTCAAAGCAGTGTAGAGGTCCCTCTACCTGAAATACCTTATGTACTGACATGAACATTTAGTCAAGGTGACGTCCAGTTTTTGTTAACAGCCTCGTGGCTAAATGCTTTAGCCTGTGTTCTTAACTCTATTTTGGATACTTGCCACCAATAGGTTAGCTTCAGTAGACAGCTACTTACTTGGACAACTAAGAGTTCAGACTTCTCTATCTGCCAGATAATGACCTTCATCATCATGGATGATACAACCTCAAGAGGCAAAAGTCCAAATAATTCAGTTGTGTTTAACCTAGGAATTGCTCCTCAGTCTTGCAAGAATTGGTACAAGAGCTCTCCCTTCATGCAGCTGCTGAAAACAAGTATGCAAATGAGTGTATTTAGCCAATGCACGCGTATATATTATGTTGAAAAAAGATAAGTGTTCCTTTTTATTGTAAAAAAAAATTGGAGACTGAAGTATGTTAGAAAGTGGATAAAAAGATCTACTCTGCAGCTCTTGCATTCTTTGATATTCTCTTTTTCATTTGACTCCTCATAGGAGAGAGCTGTTTTGCTGCAGAATTTTTTGGATTATGACTTTTTGCTACAAAGGGTTGTCACTGGTTCACTTATTGTTGCAAGATTATTCAGAGAAGTGCTAAAATGTCTAAATCTTTATAACAGAATATAGACTAGAATTTTAATAAGAATGATGATGTATTTACCTCTTTCATTGCCCATCTGCCCTTGCGTGTAATGTCATTCTGACTTCTGCTGAATGAAATACTAAACGTGTGACTGATTTTCCTGTGTATCTCTTTTCAGGTAGAATGGAATCTAAAATAATATTTATATACTTTACATACAATATGCCTTCTAAACAGTTGTTATGCCTCTATTTTTAACTGCTAGTTTTTTAAAAAATATATTCTAGATTAAAATAGATTCTTCCTTTTTTTTGGATTCTTCTCAACTGTCATGCTTTTAACTGTTATGATACAGGCTAGAGTTATCTTTCTGTTGCTTTAAACTTGGATGGAGTTTACAGAAATGGTATAAACTGCACTTGTAAAGAGGAGTTTTATTTCTTAGTTTTTAAGTCTTTACAGCAGAAAATACATATTTAGCTTTTCCAATTGATTTAAACAATAGACTGCATGTAGATTTTGATTTGTTCGTGAATGTTGTATTTCTGGGTGCTTGGTAAATTCTATATGGTTTATAGGGGTTTCCTAAAGGCAAAGCTTAACTGAGGTTGCTTCAGTTCTACTTAGATGAGACAGGGAAGAGGCTATTTGAAGTAAGCTAACAAATTTGAGCTCATCCCAGTATTTTTAGGTTGCAGTAATACAATTCTCATTGCTCAAAGTCTAGGAACCAAGTATTTATGTTTTTTTCCAGAAAACCTCTTTGTTTTAATGTTTATTCAAATGTCTAATCAAAGTCTTGTGGAAGTCGATAGAAATCTTTTAGATGAGCCTGTGTTTAATAGCTTTATCTACTAATGCACTTTTGAGATGCTTTGCCTAGTGAAAAGCTGCATCTGGAATTGGTTCCCCCTGCTACTGAGCTGCAACGGTTGACACATCTCTGTTGCTGAATTGCAGGGCTGAGTTGCAATAGGCTTTTTGGCAAGTGAAATGCTCCAACAGCTCGAGGCTTGTGAGCTCCCCCCGAATACTCATTTGTTAGCAGTACTCGGCAAGACTTGGGTGGATGTAGTAGTGGTGCTGCTGCTGTTGGAGCACAGTCAGGCCACGGCAGCTGCTGCAGCGCGACCCACTCTGTGCTCTGGGTCCCAAGGAAGCTTCCCAGCGATGCCTGCACCTCTTCCCTTTCTCCTCACCTTCATGTTTGTCAGGGTAGTTAGGCAGCTTTTACTGAGATGTGTAAGAACTAGTATGTAGATTTTTGTAGCTTAAGCCTTATCCTATTTAGAATCATAGAATTTATAACCCAGCAGTTGAGACTTTCTGCTGAGAACCATGAATTTAAGCAGAAGTTCTGCATGAGGTAAGGAAAGGCTTTAAAGCCCTGTTTGATGCATTCCTGATGCCTGGAGTGAAAGTTGGGGGATGAAAAGCAGCATGTTTTGTGACTATTCCAGGAAGCTGGGCAATGGAAGCCCATAGGTGCACATTGAGCCTTTCCTAGTAAATGCTGCGATTGCTGCAGTGTTCCTCATTTCTTGTGTTTGTTCAGCAAAGCAGCATCAGCTGCCAAAATTAGCCCTGGACCCTTTCTGCTCCAAGCTAGAGTTGGAGATGGGAAGTCTCTTTCAGTCTCTGTCTCAAACGTTCACCCAAGCTAGGCAGACACTTGGAACAATTTCTTTTGAATCTTTCAGCAAAGTGTGAAAATACTTAAACAGGCCCAAGCTTGTAAGCTCATATATGAGCCTCTTGGCTCTTCACTGTCTTGGAGTGTCTTGGCTGCAGTGACGATGGCAGAAGAGAGCTGGAACAGAGGTAGGAAAGCAGTGCTCTTCCTTCCTTTGGCCTTAAGTTACTTTATCCAACTTTAAACGGCTTACAAAGCACTGAAATATGGCACTCAGGTATGACTTAAATGGAAAAAAGATCTGGAAACTTTATTGATAATTCAAAGTCATAGTCACAGTGCAGTATTTCCTATACATTTTCCCCTACATTCCATATACAATTCTTATATACTATATATTATACTGTGTACACTGTATATACCAAATAGTCTATGTACACTATATATTCCTTCAATACACGGAAAATATTGTCATTTACTAAATACATTTTGAGGTATATTTAGGTCTAATCGTGTACCCTTTTGCTGTTTAAGTGTTCAGATTCATTAGTGTAATTTCAGCCATTTGCCAGAGGATGCTGAGAAGCTTATTTGCTCTTGACTGTCCGTATTTTCTTGTTGGTCAGCGGCTGCCACTTCTGTAGAGCCCTTCATCCTACCTTACAGCCCAATTACCATGTCAAGGTGCTTCGCTTCTTTTGATACTACAATAGAGGAAACTTAGCTAAATAGGCTGCTAATGTGATAACCTAATTTAAATGCCTAAATTCCATTACTGAATTAGATACTGGTATGCTAGGGCTGTATGGAAGATGGTGGATACTCTGGAAAGGATGTTTTTGTGTGTGTTAGGGTGGAGGAAAAAAAAAAAAGGCTGGATAATGAACCAGTGGCTTGCATATTGTACAGACTCAGTATTGATTAGCACATTTCAGGAACTGAACAGCTTGTACTTGTATCATGGGTGGCAGGAAAATATATGTCCCTATGCTCCCACCCATATAGAATAGCCAACTCTGCAATATGGCACAACAGAAAATTCAGCTGTAATTGATATATTTTAAACTAGATAATTGATGATTGATATTATTTATTTATGAGTTGTAAATTTGCCTTTTAATTATGGATACTGAGAAAACTGTGTAATAATATTACAAGTAGGTAAAGGAAATGAACAGTAAATGAAGAGTTGCCAGCTTTTAATTATGCAGATGAGCAGTACTGCGGAAGAATTACTTAATCTTTTTGTGCTTAGAATTGTAAATCCGTCTTCATGATTGTGTTGAGGAAAAAAAAAAATGAAATGGGATTTGTACAACCTTTTCCCATAGATCTTTGCCATGAATAAGATGGAGTAGAAATATCTGCAGTCTTACGAGGTGGAATGGGTCAAGGTAATAGAATTGAAATATTACTGGCAATATTCTTCCCATAGGGGGATCCTGCAATACTGCACTGCATTACTCAAGAAACAAGTTACCTACTCTTTTTGATTGGTTTACATAATATTTTTAGTGAATGTTTTATTAGCACTGTATAGCCGTATATTTTTATGTTCTCTTTCTGCTGTGGAACCCAGCTTGGGTGTCTAAGCTATGACTCTTAGCAGCTGGTGGGATTTGGTTGGGCTCCTCCTGCTCCTGCAGTGCCCTGACTTGTTTTCCTGGGGGCTTCTGTCTTCTCCGGTGAATTCTACAGCACAGTGCCCTTTTTGCAGGCTCAGTATGTTGTGCTCTGGTGCGGGCTTGATGAGGAAAGAGTCCTGAAAGGTGGTGCTAATTTGTAGTCTTTTCCCATCACCATAAAAAGAACACATCTGAGCTTCAGTGATGCTGGCAGCAAGATGCGCATTTTTTAAAACTCATTGAAGGGAAGAAGAAAGTCCTGCAAAATAGGGTTACGGCAGAGGGGTACATCATGAATGAAGCACATCTAGGAGATGGATTTATTCACTGCTTTGTGTACACTCCTTTTACCTTAACGTGAGGAAAAAGTAAGAGTTAGGTGAGAGCATTGTCTATCACTGTGCAGCTTGACTGAGTTTTGTTTCTCTGAGAGGTAAGTCTTGACTTTATAACACAGTTTGACTTTTATACTTATAAAAACCTGCACTGAGATACAGGACTTTCCTCACCTGTGATACCAAAGAACAGATACATAGACATACCCTGAGCAATGGAGGTAATCCGCTAACTATTTGTAACCCCAAATATAATTTCTTAAATTTTGGAGATTCAGGTGTGCTGCACAAAGAGCACTAATGAGACACTGTGTAACACTGCGGAGTATCAGCTTTATATATGAAAATATTCTTTATCTTACTGCTGTTTTCTAAGGGACTGGAATTGTGGCACAGAAACACCATTTTGAAAACTCCAGTGTACTTTAGAGACTGGAAAAGCTAAAACTCAGAATGTGATTTTGAACTTACTGTAGCTCATGGACATTTTGGATATGATTTGTCAGAAACTGGAAATTTCACTTGTAAAAGGCAGCATTCAACCGACCTTCTGGATAGCAGCACTGCAGAGAGGGACCTGGGCGTCATGGGGGATGACAAGTTGACCAACCTTCTGGATAGCAGCACTGCAGAGAGGGACCTGGGCGTCATGGGGGATGACAAGTTGACCAAAAGAGTCACAGTTTGTCTTGTGTCAAAAGAGGTGTAGGTCGAGGGAGGGGATCCTGCCCCTCTACTCAGCCCTTGTGAGGCCACACCTGGAGTACTGTGTCCAGTTCTGGGCTCCCCAGTACAAGGGGGATGTGGAGCTGCTGGAGAGAGT